>JAODAL010004317.1:0-158614 GCA_025379985.1 Phyllomedusa bahiana
GAAAAAAATTTCCCCAGTTTGGCGTCCCAGGCGGTTTTTTCCAGACTCTCAGAACCTGCCACTTGGCCCGATGAGTCTGAATGCCCCGGAAAAAAAATCGGGATGTCGCCCAGATACATATAAACCAGGTGTATTATGGGTCCCTGAAGCGTCGTTGAAAATTCCTAAAAAAGGGGCGGAGTGTTGCCCCCCCAAAGGGCATCACAAATATTAAAAATGCCCATCTCGATACTGAAAGCATTTTCCTTTTCGTCCCCCTCTCGAATTCTAAATTAGTTTATGGCCCCTCGAAAGTCCAATTTGGAGAGAACTTCCCCCTCTGGGTTGATAAGACTCAGAGTTTCACAAAGTGGGTAGGGGTTTTCCCTCACCTTTGATCTTTTTTAGCCCCCGTAATCAATGCCAAGGGTGAGGGATCCTTTTCTGCACAAAGACAAAACCCGCCCGGGGGAGAGGAAAAATTCGAATGAACCCCTTCTGCAAATTCCCCTGTATATAGGCCGACAGGGCCCTGAGTCTGGGCCGGAAAAAGGGTAACCCTTTCCCGGGGGGGGCTGGTACCGGGGAGAAGGCAATCGGGGTCGAAAGGCCGATGGGGCGGCAGCGCCTCAGCTTGTTTGTCCGAAAACATGTTCAAAAAAACCTGGTACTCGGCAGGAGGCTGGAGAGGCTGGGGGGGCCCCGTGGGGAGAAGGGGTACCCAGGGCGGGGTGCCCCCAACAGAGACCTGGTACTACGGTCCCCAAAAGCAGGCCCCCGCCGTCTTCCAGTCGAGTGTGGGGGCTGAGTTTCAGCAGGAACCCCCCAAAAAGAGGATCGCCGAGGAAGACCGCGGCAAAACGGGGAAAGAGATCTTCTCCTTTGCGGCCCTATGCGGGGGACACACGGGGGGAAATGAAGGGGTCACAAAGGGCTCTCCACTGACCGAAGAAAAACCCAAAGGTTTTTCCCATCGAAGTACAGGCGGGCGGTAACGGAAACCAAAGAAGCATGATAAAATTCCCGGGAGACCCCGGTCCAGGAAGGTCAGAAACCCGAACGATAGACCCCGCTCAGAAGTGACCGGGATATCAAACGTGGAGAGAAGAAATTTGACCAGGGAAAGATCCCCACGGAATACTCGACTTTTCCCAATGTGAGGAAATAGGGCAGCTTCTCGGAAAGGTCCCGGACGGGACAGTAGAGACATAAATTTTCCGCCATGGCGGACAGCTCCTCTCCCACAAGTCGGTCCGATCAAACCCGCTGGGTTCCCACTGGAGGTTGGGAAGCGGCAGTGGCAACCTCTGGGAAAACGGAGTCAGGTGATATTCGACATGGAACCCGGGGAAACTCATTCTTGACGGAGTTCCTCCTGTCTTTAGCGAACGCACATCATGCGGGTGGCCAGGGGGATTAATTCCCCCCGGGGGGATGGGAGGGTTTTTGCTGCTAGGGGTCCTTGACCCTACTGGAAAGGCCCTTCTTGAAAGTGGCGCAAAGAGCGGCGTCATTCCTGGATAGCTCCGAAACCACCATGGCGTAGATTCAGAAGTGCCGTCTCAGCTGATGATGCACGTGCCGGCCCCTTGAAGATGCTGCGGAACTCCTTGAGTACAGGCCTGCAGGTCGCTAGTCACTAGGGTCGTTCTGGTCCCAGGAGGGGTCGCCCATGCCAGGGTCCTTCCGGATAGCAGGGCTACCACGAATGCTACCTTAGACCATTTCTGTGGGAAACTGATCGGCCATCAACTCCCCCCCCAGTGAGTAGAGCACGGGGTAATGAAACCCCGGCAAAGCTTCGGGCTCCCGTTGAATTTGGAGGGTAGTGGTAACTGAAGCTTAGGCCCCACGGTTGCCAACAGAACAGCTGGTGTAGAAGGAACCACGCGGACCGCGGCGCTACTTGACCCTGGTAGGGATCTCGAGGGGGAACACGGGTGCGCCCGCGGCTCGTGGGCCGGACCGCGGCGCCTCTCATGACACTCAGCTTTACCTGGAACTCCCATTTTCATTAATGAAGAGTGCTGCACAAATGTGACTACCTCTCCATTTTGCAAAGAGACTTTTGGGAGCCCGTCTTCAAAATAAGTGTGGGTCCCACAGGGTGGACTCAAATGTTTCCGGCATTTATGGAAAATGCTATTGATATGATATAGATATCTGAGATGGAAAAACCTCTTAACCCCTTACCGCCGGAGCCAGTTTTGGCCTCTCTGACAGAGCCCTATTTTTGAAATCTGTCATGTGTCACTTTATGTGAGAATAATTTTTGACACTTAACCTATCAGGTGTGATTCAGAGATTGTTTTCTCGTGACACATTGTGCTATAGATTGTAAGAATTTTTGGTCCAAAAAAATGATTGTTTATTTGTGAAAAAATATCAAATTATGGTGAAAATTGTGAAAATTTTACCACAATTTCAACACTTAAATAATTTCTGCATGTAAGAAAGATAGTTATTCCACTCAAAATAGTTTATAACTAGCATCTACACATATGTCTGCGGTAGTTTGGCATCATTTTTTTTAAATGTCTTTTTTTCTTTTTAAGGAACTTTTATGGGAGGCTTATAAATTTAGTAGTAATTTTCACATTTCAAGAAAATTTGCAATATACATATTTTAGGGACCAGTCCTGTTCTAACGGGAATTTGATTGTGAACTGTATGTTAGATTTACGCCCCATAAATGAACCTCTTCTAAGAAACTACACCCCTTAAAGTATTCAAAACCGATTTAGGAAGTTTATTAACCCATTAGGTGTTTCACAGAAATTAACGCAAAGTTGAGGTGAAATTTCAAAATTTCACTTTTTTTTTTTGCAGATTTTCAATTTTTATGCATTATTGACAAGAATACGGGAATTGTGATCAGGGAAATGCAAATTAATATGATTCCCCCAGATTCTGCCGTTTTCAGAGATATACCATATTGGCCCTAGTGCATTATTTGGCTCCAACCACAAGAGCCCAGAATAGGAGGGAGCACCTACTGGACTCTGGGGCCTTATTTTCATTACAATTTTATTTAGGGGCATTTCAGTTTGCGGACTACCCTAAGGTTCCAAAACGTATTTAAATACCCTAAAAAGACCCCATATTGGAAATCTACAACCCTTACGGAATATATCCAGAGGGTTTGTTAGGGAGTATTATCGACCCCACAGGGCGTTCACAATTTTTTTTAGCTTTCGGCTTGAAAATAAAAAAATATATATTTTTTCAATAATCTGCAATTTTAGCTGAAAATGTTTAATTTTTTACAAGGAATCTCGGAAAAAAAAGCCCCAAATTGTGTTACGAATTTCTTCCAAGTTCCGGCAGATACCCTAAATGTGGTGTAAACTGCTGTTTGGGCGCCCCATGCAGGGGTAAAAGGGTGGGAGCTGTGCTATTTGGCTTATGGGCACGATATTGGTGGGGCAATGTAGCATATCCAAGCCCCAAAGTACTAAAACAGGTGAAACTTCCAGAGTTGCCTCCATTTTTGGATTCAACGCCCCTCAGGGATCTCACCTAAGGGTGTATTTTGCATTTTGGCGAAAGGTGTTCCGTTAGTTTTTTTTTTAGCATTGGGACCTTGGATATGGAGGGGGAAACGCAGTTCCGCCATTGTTTGCGGCTTCATTTTTACAGTATTCGCCGATACGGGATCAAATGACGGGATAATTTACTATGGGGTCGGTACAATTACAATGATATAATATTTTTATTAGTTTTTATGTTTTATTACTTTTACCTATAGAAGACGGTTTTTATAAAAAGTTGCGTTTTTAAGTTGTCGTGTTTCTGACAGCCATAGCTTTATTAATTTTTTGCATACCGGAGCCGCTTGTGGGCTGTTTTTTTCGAGATGATGTTTGATGTTTTTATTGGTACCATTACCGGGCGGCATGTGAGTGCTTTGATCACTTTTTATTAAGGTTTTTGTGAGCATTTTGTACAAAAACAGCAATACTGTAGTGTTTTTATTTTTATTTTTTACAGCGGTCACTGTGCGGTATAACATGGACATGCGTAGATTTACTCAGCAGGGTTGATATGTTGATCACGATGATTTACAGCGATACCACCATTTGTATATTTGTTTAATGTTTTACTTGCGTTTACACAATAAAAACACATTTATTTGAAAAGGAAAACACGTTTTAGATCATCGCGGTGACTGAGAGCCATAACTTTTTATCTTTTCTGTTTATGGAGCTGTATTGGGACTTTATTTTTGCAGGATGAGTTGACTGTTTTTTATTGGTTAATATTTTTGGAGGGGACATGACTTTAATGATCGCTTTTAAATCTGTTTTTTGGAAGGCTGGGTTGAAGGGAAAATACGTGCAATTCCTAGCAGTGTTTTTTATTTTTATTTTTAAATAGCGTTCACCGGGCAGTAATCTGTGACAAGTTAGTTTTTACTCTGTGGGTTGAGAGATGTTACGGGTGATACCCAATTATGTAGTTTTTTTATTTGAAGCACAATTTTTTTGAAAAAAAAGTGTTTTTATTGTGTATTACAATATTTATGCATGCTATCGTCTAATAGCCAGAAACTTTTTAATTTTTCCGTTATACAGAGCTTGTTGGTACCTTTTTTTTTTTGCGGGATGAACTTGACGTTTTTAATTGGCATCACTTTGATGTTGATATGAGTTTTTGATTACTTTTTACTTCCATTTTATGTGCTGCGGGGATGAACAAAAATCGCTATTCTGTGACTGTTTTTTTGGGGGGGGGGTTTTTTACGTCGTACAACCGTATGGGTTAATTAACAGGACAGATTTATAGGGTGGGTCGTTAGCACGCGGCGATAAATATGGGTATTTATTTTTTTTGATCTTTTTTAGGGCGGATTGGCGTGTGTAAAGGGGAAAGGGCGATGTTACGTGTTTTTATTTTATTCTTTGTGTTTTGTGATTTTACTTTTTTACTACTTTTTTTTAACTTTTTCATACTTTTTACACTTTCCCCCAGGGGGGAATGCATGAAACGATCGTCAGATCATTCATGGCAATAGGAGATCAGCATACAGCTTATAGCTGTAGCATGGTCTCCTTGGAACTGTCTGTCACGCTGCCCACAATGCATTGTGGGCATCGTGACGTCACCAGACAAACCCGGATGCTGTCATTTCCCAGCGGGTCCGGGCTGTCTGGTAGGAGATTCAGTACCGGCGCTCAGCTCCAGTTTACTGCGCCGAGATCGGCGGAGAGCAGGAGCTCCTCCTGCGCCCGCAGCCGCGATGTCGCGGACATCGGGGGGTTAATCCACTGCGGCCGGAGCGCACTCCGGCCGTGGGGATGCGGCATGATGCCAGCCGGTAATATACCGCCGGTTCCATGCCGCGATCTTGCGCGCTCCGCTTTGTGAGCGTCGCAAGATTTAGCCCCGTGACGGTACCATACGGCAATTTGCGGGAACCCCTACCCAACATTGCCGTATGAGTACGACAAATGTCAGTAAGGGGTTAAAGGACCTTTGTGTCTGGAAGGGCCCAAATAGCCTTTAAATTCTAGGTCGCACCTAAACATTTTTATTATGTTCCTGAGACACCATACTGTCCAGCAGGGCCGTCTTAACAACATTATGGGCCCCTGGGCAGACGCTGTCACTGGGCCCCCAACCAACATTTATCAATACTATCTACTATACGACTGTTTCTGTTGCGCATAGTGACCAATCAGTGATTTGCTTTTAATTTCTCAGGGCCAGTAGAGGAAATGAAGCTGGCTCTGATTGGTTCTATGGGCAACAAAATAGACTATTAGGACTCGTCTTGATAAATGAGGCCCATTATGGTTTAATCAATGATGCATTTGTGTGAGGACTGTATTATGCGGTGAAGTTGTTTTTTTGCTGGGAAGTAGTTTAAGTTTTATATGTAAACTACTGCATAATTCTTTTTTAAAAAGAAATTTCTGCTTGAAACAGGGAATTATTATAAGTGTTTTTTCTGAATTTGTTTTTTCAAAATAATTTTTTACACCATTCAAATGTTACACTAAATGTTAAATTATTTCTTAAAGGTTTTTTTACGGTCATGTGATGTTGGAATATTTGTATTTTTATGCAATGTAGGAACGATTTTTTAACTACTTTTTTGTTACATTATGTTTTTTTCTTTTTTAATTCTCTGAATGGCAGGGACCGGTGAAGTCCTCAGATTACTCGCCATTTTAACCTTTGATGGTGAGGTCCATGATGCAGCATAATCAGAAAGGAATTCCCGCGACCCATCGGGTTACCGGGGACTCCCAGGGCATGATGGGCCTGAGAATTATGTTTTTAAGTTAGCCCTGGGGACACTTCTGAGTAGCCACTAGAGCTGTCTTGTATTAGTATGTCCTGCTGTCAGGGCACACCGTGTGTTATCCCAACAACTGCCGATGTTGCTGACACTTAGTGTTGGTATTAGTATTGTGTGGTTTTTAATGTGAGTGCTAATGGATTTTGTTTCACTGGTGTGTAATGTATTTAAATAAGGAGTATACAGTGTGTAATGTAAATTAGTATACTGGTGAGTAATGTTTGATACAGGAGTATACGTAGTGTAATGTTTAGCAAACAGGAGTTATATGAGAGGAGTGTAATGTATTATTATACAGGAGTATAGAGGAGTGTAACTGTATTAGCATACAGGAGTATACAGGGTGTAATGTATTAATTATACAGGAGTATAGAGGGAGTGTAATGTATTAGCATACAGGAGTATAACAGGATTGTAAGTATTAGCATTTCAGGAGTATAGAGAATTGTAATGTATTTGTATACTGGAGTATTACAGGTGTGTGATGTATTGCATACAGGAAAGTATAATGTATTTTGCATTACAGGGAGTATACGAAGTATTATGTATTTGCATGTCAGATACAGGAAATATACAGGAGTGTGCCAAACGTGTAAAAAAATAAAATACTAAGACAAATAGTGTAAAATAATTATCCCTTATGGGAATAAAAAATAATACAAAACTGTTAGAAAAAAAAAAGTATTAAAAATTATTGTGTCATATATTACACAAAAAAACTACACTGCACATATTAGGTATCCACACGACCGTATTAACCTGTAGATATCTAATAGGTTATTTAGTATGATATTGAATGGTGATTAAATTTTGTTTTAAAAAAATGCAAAAACATCCTGCAAAAATGTATTTTTAAAAAGTTCTGCAATAACTTTATATGTTAAACACACAATACTTAAACACCAATAAAAAAAAAATAAAAACTACTTAGCCACATAATACAATTCCTTTTCATACAGTGCGTCACAGAAAATAAAAGTTATGACTGTAATAACAAAGGGAGACAAAAATATACATAATGTAGTTTGTGTCATTCAAGACTTTTCAGGCGGATGCTTAAGGTGTACGTTCATTTTTTCTTTCTTAAGTAAATTGTGTTTCTTATTGGGGTTTTGTGGAGATTTTTTTTTAGTTTGTCATTTACTTTTTTATTTTTTTCAAGTTCAATCTTAGATTTTGAATAGAAGTAATAACCTTGCTGTATTGCTGCAGAAAGCTGTGGCATTCTATGGGCACAGGATGGCTGACCACATGCTGTATCATATAACCCATGTGGGTCAGCCCCCATCTGTTGCCCTGGCCATGCAGGAGTATGTATAACTTTTGAGTTGATGGGGGCACAGGATGGCTGACCACATGGTGCTGTTATAGGATTTTTATAGCAAAGTGAATCAGCCATCATGACCGTCGTCACTTGCCCTACGGAGCCCTTTGTACCTTCCTGGATGTGAGGAGCCTGGACCAGAGGAGGGCTGCAGTTGATAGAAGTCACTGACCGCCCGGTAATCAGCGAAAGTGGATCTGAGAGACAGCCGGTGGGGGGGAGCTGGAGACAGTCCGGAGGTGATGGAGGGAATTAGGAGGACTGAGCTTACACTTCCCGGCGGGGGGGGAGGAGACGAGACGGGAGGTGGGGATCTGCGGCTCGCTTCTCTCTGTCGGCTCATGAGTGACTGCCGCGAAGGCAGGGGGGGGGGGGGGGGAAAAGGCGCAGAGACGCAGCAGCCTTTGTTGTTTTTAAGTGGACTGAAGCGAGCTTGTGTGTGCACTGACCAATCATAGGGCACACAGTTTTCACAAGGGGGCCAAGCCGGGCAGGAGGCCTTACCTGGCCCAATGGGTAAGACGGCCCTGCTGTCCAGTTCTAAGTATCATTGTGCTCCAGAGGCAGATATGGCAGGTTTAATGGGATCTGAATTTTGCTGGCAATGGTGGGAAAATTGTGTGACCAATCATCAGTCTTCTTTCAGACAGGAAAGAGAAAGTGTATATTATCACTTAATAAGAAAACAGACTGGTGATTGATTGCTCATTCTTCCTGCCATCATCAACAAAACTCAGATCAGGCCATAGCGGTGCTACCCGAATCTAAAGCACAACATTAATTGTAAGTAAAAGCTACAAGGTGTGCAGCTTAGTTACATTGTAGACATGGTTAGTATGCTTATTTACAGCAAAAATGTCCTAGTCAAACAATTTTGGTATATAACATTTTATAATCTTCAGTCTTTACAGAGTACAGGGAGGTCCGAGAGGGTGGACGTACACTATGTGAGATGGTCAAAGATAGATACAATAGCTAACAGGAAGAAGTTACACAAACATCGCCTGGTGCCATGAAGAGGTAAGATATACATCCCAATCCTGTGTATAAACAGCCATTCATCTTCAGCTCCTGTATCTATTAAGAACTGCAGCTACTAAATTTAACAATCTGAAATTTCAAAAACTTATTTTTTTCATTCTTTTTTTTTGCAAACTTCTTGGCTACATAGCAAATATATACACTATAATATCTACACGATACACCTCCTTATTCACACATTGCTGAGTTGGTCAGTATTTTGCATCATTATTGTGAAGCCCAAATCAAGAGTGGATACAAAGAATAGTACAAAAGGTATATTCTCAAGACAGATTTTATGGTTAGAAAAATAATTTGTGGGATCCATGGCAGAAATATGACACCATAGGATTTCTGCCATAGATTTTTTGTGTGTATGCTGAACCTCTGGCCGCAGTTTTGGATGTGACAAATCTAGGGTGCTTGACACAGAATCTGACGTGACTTTTAAACAAAGAAGTAACAAGACACTTTCTTTTCCTTCTAAAGAGCTGATCAACAAAGATTGGTATAAGGCTTAAATGTCCTCAGTAGCAAAAACTGACACAGACAAAACAATATGACACATCACAAACAATATAGAAAAAAGTCAGCTCACCCGTAACTTGTAGTCAGCACAGTTCATCCGCAGGTGCACGGAAACAGAGTTGTGAGTACAATAAGTGTGTTTGATCCAGCACACCACAGCACTAATATCCAGTTTAAAACACTTCTTTTATTAATCCAATGGAAAAAAAGAGGTATCACTAGGATATAAAGTGCACAATCCACAAATAAAGGTTCAATCCAACCATATCTTCTCAGGAAACACATCTGACCTTTATGTATTTTGGAACCACTCCTTATTCATAGCGCATAGTATCTGTCTATCTACATACAGTTGAAATCAGAAGTTTACATACACTATATAAAAAGACACATCTGCATGTTTTTCTCACTATCTGACATGACATCAGAATAAACCTTCCCCGTTTTAGGTCAATTAGGAAACAAAATTATTTGTATTTGCCAAATGCCAGAATAATGAGAGAGAGAGAATTTTTAAGGCATTTTTCCTAATTTCTGCAAAGTCAAAAGTTTACTTACATTTCATTAGTATTTGGTAGCATTGCCCTTAAACTGTATGACTTGGGTCAAACATTTTGGATCCTTCCACAAGCTTCTCACAATAGTTGGGAATTTTGGCCCATTCTTCCTGACAGAACTGGTGTAACTGAGCCATGTTTGTAGGTCACCTTGCTGTCACCTGTCTTTGCAGCTTTGCCCATACATTTTCAATAGGATTGAGATCTGGGCTTTGTGATGGCCACTCCAAAACAATGACTTGGTTATCCTCAAGCCACTCTGTAACCAGTTCGGCATTATGCTTCGGGTCATTGTCCATTTGGAAGACCCATTTCTGCCCAAACCTTAACTTCCTGGCTGATATCTTGAGATGTTGCTTCAGTATTGCCACATAATCTTCTTTCCTCATGATGCCATCTATTTTGTGAAGTGCACCAGTCCCTTTTGCAGCAAAACAACCCCACAACATGATGCTGCCACCCCCATGTTTCACAGTTGGGATGGTGTTCTTAGGTTTCCAAGATTCTCACTTTTTCCTCCAAACATAATGATGGCCAAACAGTTCTATTTTAGTTTCGTCAGACCATAGGACATGTCTCCAAAAATGTAGGTCTTTGTTCCTGTGTGCATTTGCAAAAATTAATGTCTTTTATATGTTTCTTTTAGAGTAATGGCTTTTTCCTGGCAGAGTGACCTTTCAACCCATGTTGATACAGTACTCATTTCACTGTGGATAGCAACACAATCTTACCAGCTTCCACTGGCATCTTCACAATTTCTTTTGCTTTTGTTCTTGGGTTGATATGCACATGTTGTACCAAAGCATGTTTATCTCTGAGACCTGGAACCCATCTCCTCCCTGAGCGGTATGATGGCTGGACATTCCCATCTTGTTTGTACTTGCGTATAATTGTTTGCACAGATGAACAAGGCACCTTCAGGCACCGGAAAATGATCCCAGGGATGATCCAGACTTGTGCAAGTGTTATGGAAGGCAAAAATATCTCCCTGCTTTGTGTGTGCCAAATTTATCAATTTGTATGTACATACACTTTCGAAAGAGCAAGAGACATTTCCCACAATGTATGTGTATCCTTTCTCCTTTATTGAAAGCTTGGCAAGCAGTTTTATAAACTTTTCAGTGATTTATGCGAAACAGATATTTTTATTGGATAATACTTTTTAGTCATCTTTCCTTGCAACACCTCTTATAATTATTCATGTAATATAACAATCAACTCATTAATAATCATTAATAAGCATCTTTACTGGTCAGTACTAAAACACTCCTCTAATTATGCTGATTATTCTAAATATTCTTGAATGCTGCTTAGCATGCATGACATAGTGATTCTGAGATATGTAAAGGTCAGTGGTTCTACTGCGCATGACAATAACAAAGCTATTAACAAAGCTACTAACCTCTGTCCTAAACATCTAGACTGACATTGTCCTTGCTAACTTATAACAAAGCCACTGTTTACAGTTATAGAAGACATTTAGAATCTCCCAAAACAATACAAGGACACAAGCTTCATGGAAGAAAACATGCATCATTAAAAATTGCAAAACTTTTAACCCTGTATTATAAAACTATAGAATTTATGACTAGAATTTATTCATTTCCATATCACAAGTTCACAATTCTCTTCCTGATATATTGGCTGATTTCTTTAAACTTTCCCATGATGTTACACACAGAAGCAGTGTGTTTCTGGTGGGCATTACAATACATCCCCAGGTGTGTCTCTGAGATGTTTCCAATCAGACGCTTCCCCAAAAACATACATCAACATTTGGGGGTTCCAAAATTGTTTAAAGGGAATAAGCCGGGTATGTAAACTTTTTACTTTGCAGAAAGTTAAAAAAAAAGGGTTTTAAAATTTTTTTTTCTCCCCTCTCATTTTTCTGGGGTTTTTGGAAAAATAAATTATTTTGGTTCCCATGGACCCAAAAAGGGTTTATTCTGATTTCCCTGTCAGGTAGTTTAGAAAAAAAATGCCCGTGTGTCTGTTTTATATAGTGTATCCAAAAAATTTGGTTTCAATTGTTTTTTTTCTTAACAAGTGACAGCGTGGGTTTTCTATGTTCCAGTGGGGAAAATTTTTGGTTTTTAAAATTTTTCTTTTTTTTTTTGGATTGGTGGGGGTTTTTATCCTTGTGATTCCTGGGTTATATCTAAATGAATTTAAATTTAAAGGAAAAATTTTTAAACTGGGTATTGTTGCTTTCAACCCCAAAACTGGATCAAAAAACACTTATATGACACAATAAAGGAAAAGTTTTTGTTTTGGGATTAAGCCAAATACCATCCATTTCCCTACGTAAAATACCAAAAAAACTGGTGAAAAGCGAACTAAAAAAACAAACCCCCCTCCTGCCCCCTCTTTTCTGACTCCCTTACTTCAGAGTGGGGGAATTTTTGGGAGACCCCAAGGTTTTGGGAAAACATTGGGAAAGCCAAACATACCTATATATGCCACAATATCTGGATGTTCACTTTACAAAAGTATATCACAAAGCAATCAATTCTATGAAGTGCTTGAAAAAAATAACTCAGCAGTGTGATATTATTGGAGGAGATACTATGGGATATAACATATTTTTGTGGCAAAAAAGACAAAACCGTAACAGTCTGCTAAAAAGTAGAAAGCTATAATTGAGGATACAAGAGTATGAAAAAAATTTGGGAAATGGAGAAAAAAAGGGCTGGTTTCTTATAACCAAAATTGCTACCAAATCCAAGGGGTTTTGGGGTTTTATGGGAGCCCTTTGGGTTTGTTAAAAAAAAATGGAAATAAGCTGCAATACCACTTAGAAAAACCCTTGGGGCAGGGGGGGGCTGGTTTTTAAATAAAACAGAGAAAATTTTTCTAAACCTTTACAACTCATTTAACTCTGTAGTGATAAATAAATTTTGTTGCCAAAAAGCTACATATGACTAACAAAAAATAAATTAATTTAAAATTTTTTAGCCCAAAATTTTACCAACACTTTTCAACGGGGGAGTATCCCCAAAAAATAAAAATGCCAAATAAGACAAAAGAACAAACAGTAAGCTCAAAAATAGGAAAAACTTACAGTCCTAGGTTTACCAAGTCATTCTAGAGTAGAGAGGAGAGGCCAGCAACAATCCATGCCAGCCATATCAATTGGGTTACACCCTGGTTAGCTAAAAAAGAAAGTTATAAGAAATTATAAAATGACACCTTCAATATCATGAACGTGCAAGACAAAAATAAAACTCCTTCTACAATACATAAGATAGTTTTCTCTAAAAGGTATCCAAGCATAACCAAACACTGATTAGGCTTTACTTACTGCTCTCCAATTAGTGCTGCTTGAATAGATCCCTGTTTGGTTTGACGTTGGTTTGGACAAATTTGTTAAAAAAAATTCTGTTTTGAAATATTCCAAACCTGAAATTTTTAACTCTAACCTTACTCCTAGCCCTGGTGTTAGTTGTAGTTAGAGTTATGATTGGACTAATCCTGACTGCAACCCAAACAGTAGCCTTTGGGCTAGGGTGTGTTTGATTTGGAGTTAGTGTTAGTTCAAACGTAACTTCACCCCTAACCTTAAGTCTATGGTTATAGTTGGAGTTAGTGTAAGGGTTGGACAAATTCCAACTCCACCCTAACCCTAGGGCTAATTTTTGAGTTAGGATTAGGATTGGAGTTAGGTTAACTTAATAAGGTTAAGGTGAGGGTCACTCTCTAAGTTGTCCCAGAAGAACACTGAAAACTCGCCAGTGGACTCTCTTCTACCTCGTTTATAGATCTTTTTTGTATGGAAACATCACCCACATTCTCACCACTGCCATTATGAGTCTTTCTTCCCTAAATCTTCACCTGTGTCTTTAAAGGGTCTCTATCACTGCAAAAGACCTGCTGACAAGACATGGACTATTTGGGACGTGTGGCAGTGTATAAAAGTACCCAGGGCTAGAAACTAAAGTAAGTATCCAGACTTTTGGTGCAGGAAAGTAATGCACTGCTTTTATCTGTTATCCACTTTCAGTCCCTCATCAGAAAGACCTCTTGGACAGTTTACCATTTCTTATTTGATAATGTTGCTGTTGTTATGAAACAATATATAAACATTATAGAAAAAAATTTATGGGACCGGTTTTAACATCCCATTTCCTTAACAGCAATTAGGAAATTTGAGATAATAGAATGGCGTCTCACATACCGACTTTTCATCTTTTGGTCAGAATGGAGAGCGGCTATAAAGAGTGTCTCTGGCTCTGGAGGACCTGCCTTGTGCTGTAGCACAGACAATCAATTGATTTGTACGGGCACTTTGTAATACTTCATTCCCACTGTGTTTGCGCTGCAGGGAAAATGAACACTCACAGCAACATTTTCCCACAAAATACAGGTGATCACTGAGAGCCCAAGCATGGGGCACTTTATTATCAATCTATTGCCATGTGACCTTTCTGACAAGAAGGGATTCTGAAATGCCATGCTCCATCTTTGCAGATCATGTACACCCATACCTGTTGATTGTCTGTTCTGTGGCAGATGGGATCTTCCAGCAAGACAATACGACATGTCACACAGCTAGAAATATCCAAAATTGGGTGAAAGTGCATGACCAAGACTTCTAAGTATGTACCTGGTCCCCAAATTTCCCTGATTTAAAGCCAACTGAGCATCTATGAGACCACGTAGATCATTGTGTTCACTCTAAGGCCTCGTTCACACGGCTTATTTCTCCGCGGATTGGCGCCGTACTCCGGGCCGGATTTGCGCTGCAGTATGGCGCCAATCCGTAGGACTAATTACGGTAATCCACTGCTCTCATAGAGAACAGTGGATTCCGTCGCTCCTCCCTGCTCGGCGAATCCGCCGCAGGGGGGAGAAAGTGACATGCACATTATTTACGGCGTAAATAATGACAGTCTATGGGGCCGGGGAGCGGCGCCCCCGGGGTGCTCAGGCCCCGCCCCTTATTCACGCCGGATTTGCGAGCGCAATCCGGCTCACAAATCCGCCGTGAATAAGCCGTGTGAACACGGCCTAAGGATACTCCCCTACTCAATCTCCAGGAGCTGTGGGGTGCAGTCAGCATGGCTCCAGATACTTGTGGCTAACAGAACCTTAAAGAGTCCTTCCCACCCCATTTAGCTGCTGTCAATGCTGCACCTAGGGCTTACTCTGGATATTAGCTGGTGGTCATAAAAATGTGACTCCGCTGTGTACATTAAGCTCCTGATGCAAAATGACATCCAGGTATGTCATTGTAGTGTTAAGGAAGTATGAAGTGGACTAACAGGCTGAGCTTGCTCCATATGTGAAAGATAATGGCTGTTAATAACATCTAGGACCTGCCGCTAGAAGCCTTTTAACCCTTTAGATGTTGCAAGGAGCTGAGTGGTTTGTGTAATGGCAGCCAGGAGCCTAATGAATGCCTCCATTACTGCCATGTTACTACTCCTATTACACCCTAGGCAGTAGTGGTAGAAGAGCCATATTAGTATACTGTCCTGCAAAATATTTTTTGATGCAGAACAGTGAACAAGCAATTGTGCCGTAAAGAGGACAAGTACCCTAGGGAGACTAAAAGTACCAGTAAAAAAAATGTAGAAATAAAAAATAGAAATGCAAATGAAAAGTTCAAAACATCCCCTTCTGACATTTTACAAATAAAATAATATTAAGAAATTGAAAAGTTACACATAATTGGTTTCCTCCTGTCTGTAAGGAAAATGAGCCTCTGTGGTCAAATGCTTTATTCTGGTTTGTTTAATGTTTTTATATATAATATTCTGTGTGATGTATCATGTTCTACAGGGCAGCGGAAAGCCATAGACCATGGCATTGGAGAACTGTCCCAGTGGTGGGACAGAAGGGTTATCTCACCCGCGCTATCTGCCATATTGATGGGTTCGTGGAATGACCTGTGAGTCAATTTCCCATGCCACATCATAAAGGGGGAGGTATAAGGAAAATGAGTCCTAAATGTTTAATTCTGTTTGGCTTAAATGTTTTGTATATAAATATTGATTCCAGTGAGTGGTTATTCATAGTGATGAGCGAATGTGTCAACTATCGTTATCGATTCGATAGTCGATATCGGCAATTATCATTACGATATCTGCTATTGTCGATAACAGATTATCGTCGATGACCATTAAAGTCTATGGGAGAGGAACAACACCTTCATTCTTACACCCAAACAGGGCTGGAGAAGCTGGAATTAACATCCCCAACAGTAAACTGGATATGTGCTACATCTTAGGCAACACAATTAGGCAACAAGAATCACAGAAAAAAACTCTCAGACTATTCACTATCCCTGTCCTGTACCATAGCACGACCCTTAAACCTGCATGACCCACAAATTAAAAAGTACCAGAAGGCAGTACTATTTGATCCATCATTTTACTTGAACTGGACATTTACTATTCCTGTCCTGGCAACGCAGGCTGACCCTTAACCTGTCCTGACCACCAGATTAAAAAGTGCCGGAAAAAGGGTCTTTCAACCACCATTTTAGTTGAACAGGTTAATGACATCCCTGTCCTGAGCCACAGCTGACCTCAAACCTGTCTGACACTGATTAAAAAGTGCCTGAAAGGTTGGACTTTGTCTCCCCCTTCATCCCCTTCCTTATACTTCCCTCCTCCCTCTATTCTTGTCTTGTTAACTTCGGTTTTAGTTTTGACATTTTAACTTTCTTATTGTTGCTCTTTGCTGTAGTGAACAAGCCCGACAGACCTCAGTAGAGGCTTTACATGCTACCATTTTATTAAGGATACAAGTCTTACGGGCTTCAGTACGAAGTCCCCGGTCTTTTCTTTACAAATTTCTCCTATCTCAGGGACAGAGAAGGTTATTTGAGCTATAACAATCTTCACTGCCCTCAGCTCTTGAGTCCATAAGTAACAAGTCGAACTATTGCACTGTGATTTGCTTATGTTACTGTCACGTCAAGGGAGGTACAGTGAGCCCTGACTGGAACCCAGCCCACTGTCCCTGCCTTACTTGAAGTGCTGCTAGGCGTGCAGATTGGCAATCTGGGCGACCCGTCACTGTGCTGCTAAATAGTGCTGGGCTGTCAGAAGGAAGATAGCCAGACAGTCCGGGTAAAATTTCAAATAGGAACGCCAAAGCCAAAAAATCAGAACCAGAGGAATAAAGTAACAAGCCGGAGGTCAAATGCCAAAACGGAAGCGAAAGCAACAAAAATTCAGGAGACAAGCCGGGGTCAGGTCCACAGAAAAGCAAAACACAATAAAACCGAACAAGTAAACATGAGGTAGCGGAATATCACAGCGCAGCCACTCAGCTTCAGGGAGTTTTAAATGGGATTCCTGGATACCCACCCCTGCAGCTGGATTGGAGCGGGCCTCCGGGTCCTCCCATTGGATGGTGCGACTGCCCCAGTCAGGAGTGGCTGGGCCCCTGTCACTCACAGCGAAGTTGTCAGCAGCAAGTGTATCAGGGTGGGGTCGCTGATCATGCTGCTGCAGCTGTTGATCCCTGCAGCCTGAGCACAGGCTAGCATGACAGTAACCCTCTTTTAGGAGGGGCCCACCGGACCCTTCCCCTGTCTGGGTTTGACTGGGTGAGATCATGGAATTCCCTCACAGGCGATCAGCATGGATGGATTTCGCCGGAACCATGATCTCTCCTCAGGACCATACCCAATTTCCAATGGACCAGGTACTGCAGTGACCTTTGGGCCTTACGCGAATCTAAACTTCGGGCGTCTTCATTTTCTAACTCCCCCTCTATGCAACTGGAGAAAGGAGGCCTAGAGGGCGGGTCACAGGTGAAATATACCTCTTATGAACTGCACGACAGGGACCGTTAATGTATACAGAAGAAGAGGGTAAATTTCAGCCGAATAATAGCCACTGGGTTAGCCACCTCCTGAACCACATATGGAAGTTCAGGTACAGGTGGGAGGGCTAGTTTCACCAGGAGGACGAGTTCTGGGAACCTTAGCCGCGCGCAGACTTCACAAGATTGCCGCATAGGCCTCAAACGATGGCACCCCGCTTCCAGATAGAGCATCAGCCTTCACATCAGTATTGGCCCAGCTGGTAAGGAGAATCTGTCACACACCGTTGACTGACTAATTCCCCGAATTCCAGTCAAACACTGGATTTTGTTTCTGAAGCCAGGGGCAGCCCCAAAACCACAATCAGCGGGCAGCCCTCCATGACGAATAGAATTTACACTTTTCAATATGTATGGATCCGACCACCATCTCCAGCTCAGGGGACAATATTGGATTGCGCCACGAGCTAGTGGGGGTGAGTTCAATAGCCACTCCCGCAGCGAGTCAGATAGCGGTCTACAAGGCAGGCCAGACGTTTGGCGGAAAGGACGCATCAACAAAATTAAAGAGATCCAGAAAAAAAAAAAAAAAAAAAAAAAAAAAAAAAAAAAAAAAAAAAAAAAAAAAAAAAAAAAAAAAAAAAAAAAAAAAAATCCACAACGCCACTCCCAGAACCTGACAGCGACAAGTTTGAAAGCTTAACTGGGTAGCAGCAACTTATTAGATAACAATAGGAAATTACTGCTAGCTAGGTTGATCCGTCCTGCTGACCACCTAGGAGTTGGAGTTTTTCCCACCTGGTCTTCCATTTGGGAGCATTCCCGTATTCTGTGTCCATCTTATCCACAGTAGAAGCACAACCCCTGGATGCGACGAGTAGTCCTTACGGGGTCACTACGCAGCAGTCGCGGACTGAAGCCCCTACTTGCATGGGCTCCTCTGGGTTTAAATCGGAAACAACGGGGTTTAGGTTGACCATGGTGTGGACCACCGGAGGGGGAACCTTTTCCTGCTGTCTCTCTTTACTTAAAACGTCTGTACCAGACGAATGGCCAAGTGCATGGCCCATCTAAAGTACCAGGGGTAGGGTAAGCCACCATAAATCCTTCACATGGTCAGCTAACCCTAATCTAAACTGGCATTCTGAGAGCTGGGTCGTCCACCCAGAAGGAAAGCACCAGCGACGAAATTCGGAGGCAAAACTCTTCCACAGTCTTCTCACCCTGCCTCAAGGTGTCAGCTGAGCCTCGGCCACAGCTTCCATATCTGGGTCATTAAAGTGTCCCCAAAGCGGCAAAGAAACCTGTCCACAGAAGACAGTTCAGGTGAATCATGCGGTAACGAAAATGCCACTCTCACCATCACTCCCCCGGGGACCCTGCAGTAAGGAACATAACAATTCCCCACCCTTTGTTCCTCAATTCCCTGAGGTAAGTGGGCGAGCCTAAAAATACAGGCGAAATCCATCTTTAAATTGCAACAAAGGGCCTTCTGTTACCTGAGAAAAACTATCAGGCAATGGATATGGAGGAATCCACAGAAGGGGAAGGTAATGCAGGGGACCCTGTGACTTGGGGTAAGAATCCTGTTTGTTCAACCCTCAGCGCCAGATCTGGACTAGCATGGGTAAGCCCTGCATTGCTCTACAGAGCTGTCATGGGTCCATAGTGATGGTAGAGCAGTAATACGGTTTCGGCCTGTGGATAATGTCACTCAAGGGAGGGTCAGTGAGCCCTGACTGGAACCCAGCCCACTGTCCCTGCCTACTTGACGTGCTGCCCTAGGCTCGGAAGTCGGCCACTGGGCGAAAGTTCCCTGCGCTGCTAAAGGACTGGGGTCGTCAGAAGGAAGAATAGTCAGACAGTCCGGGTAATTATTCAATTAGGAACGACCAAAGCCAGAAATCAGAACAGAGGAAATAAATGTAAACAAGCCGAGGTCAAAAAGCCAAACGGAAGCGAAGCCACAAAATCAGGAGACAAGCAGGGGTCAGGTACACAGAAAAGCAAAAACACAATAAACCGGAACAAGTAAACGAGGTAGCCAGGCATATCAACAGGCGCAGCCACTCAGCCTTCAGGAGTTTAAATGGGATTCCTGGATACCGCCCCTTGCAGCTGGATTGGAGTGGGCCTCCGGTCCTCCATTGGCTAGTGCGGAATCGGCACACCTGTCTGGAGTGGCATGGGCCCCTGTCACTCACAGAGTTGTCAGCAGCAAGTGTATCAGGGTGGGGTCGCTGATCAGCTGCTGCAGCCTGTTGATCCCTGCAGCCTGAGCACAGGCTAGCCCTGACAGTTACTGCCTGTTTTACAAGCTTTCTTTTAGCTTACCGGACTTACAAAAGATAACCCTTCTTAACAAGTTGCCAGTTTTGGTGATGTTAGAATACGAAATTGTGATGTTTCTTAATCTTGCTGACCTTCAGTTGGCTACGGCAATAAAGTTTCTTTGAATAAAAAAAAAAAAAAAAAAAGTGCCTGAAAAAGGAGTCTTTGAACCACCATTTTAGTTGAACAGGACATTGACTATGCCTGTCCTGGGCCACAACATGACCCTTAAATCTGTCTGACCCACAGATTAAAAAAGTGCCCGGAAAAAAGGCGTCCTTTCAACCACCATTTTAGTTGAACAGTGTAACAAGGAGCCCCGCAGCCCTTGGTCCTGGCTGCAGGTGCTCTCGTATCCTTACACTTTCCCCTAGTGCGGGGACGAGTGGCGCCGTGGCCCGCGGGCTCACTCGTGCCCCCGCGGCATCCCACTTACCCAGCCACGCTCCTGCTTCCCCGCGGTCTTCTGCCGTCGGGCGCGCGCCGCCTCTCTGAAATTTAAAGGGCCAGTGCTCCGGTAATTGGTTGATTGCCGGGCACTGACCCTATATATTGGTAACGCCTCCAGCACGTCCCCGCTGGATCCTTGTGCTAGTAGCTTCAGAGAAAGGTCTTTCTGAGTCTCGTCTGATTTCCGTGTACCGAACCTTCTCGCCTAATCCTAAGGACCACGAACCTTTGCCGCCTGCCCTGACCTTACCGCCTGTCCCCGACTGCGAGCTTGTCTTAACGATTCTGCACCACGCTATACTTCGGCTGCCTCCGAAAGCAAGTCACGTCAGGGGTAGCTACCTGGTAGCTTCCCGCCGCAGCAAGTACATCCCGCTTTGCGGCGGGCTCTGGTGAAAACCGGACCTACTTAGACTCCGCTCCCTGGCGTGGCTTACACCATCGCTTGCGGGGGTCCAGTGGGATCCACTACATACCCGTTTAACAGTAAGATACCAGCCATGGATCCTGCTGAGGTACCTTGCCCGGCGACGCGGATCTTGCAGGTATCGTTGCCCAGTAGTCGCAGAAGATTGAAGCAGCAAGCGCAGCACTGAATCAAGCTGACACTCCATGTTGCAGCAGTTCCTGGCCCAGCAGCCGCCGCCATCACCATCGGTTCCTGCGCCTCCGTCAGCTGTTTCGTCCGCAATTGGGGGTCCCAAGCTCCGGCTACCATTACCGTCCAAATTCGAGGGGGACCCTAAGCAGTGTCGGGGTTTCATTACACAGTGCTCCATGGATGTGGAACTATTGGCCATTCAATTATCCGAATGAGGTTCCAAGGTGGCATTTGTGGTCAGTCTGCTTTCTGGAAGGCCTTAGCCTGGGCTACGCACTTTGGGTTAGGAGCGACACGGTGACAAGAATCTGCAGACCTTTCCTGGAGGATTTTCGCCAGTGTGTTTGAAGATACCCACACGAGCCTTCTTCAGCGGAAACCGCATCTTGAATCTCCGCCAAGGCGAGTCCTCAGTTGGTGGGGGGGGACTACTCGCGGTCCAGTTTCATACCTGGCATTCAGAGCTCTCGTGGATTGGCGCCGTCCTCTGCGCCACTTTCAAGAAGGGTCTATCCTGCAGGAGTTAAGGATGTTCTGGCTGCAAGGGATCTTCCCTTCCTCTCTGAGTGACTTAATTACTTGGCACCACCCGGATTGATATTCGTTTCACCGTGCGACAGGAAGAGTTCCGTCAAGAGCGAGAGTTGGTTCGGTCCCGCCGTATGACCTAGTTTTGGATACTTTTCCGAGGTTCCCCCTTTTGCCTCCTCAGAAGGGCCTATGGGTCAAGACCCCGGACGCTCTCACTGCAAGAGACCTCCCATCTTCCCTGGGTGAATTAATCCACCTGGCTACCCGAAATTTATGTGCGTTCACTGAAAGACAGGAGGAGCTCCTCAAGAACGAGATTCTGTGCACCCCCGCCCATTACCTCATCTGGCTCCAGTGTTCCAAGGGGCGATTTCACCGCTTCCACCAGCCTCCAGTAAGGAACCCCCTGCAGGTGGAGGGAGGGTCCCCTTTGTCGGAGCAGGAGCTGTCCCTCGCCGCATGGGAACTTATGCCCCTACTGTGGCCAGTTTGGGACCATTTTTGCAGAAAGTTGCCCGATGCGTCCTCAGCCTGGGGAACGCTCGCACCTAGGTTCCGTGGGAGAAGGGGTTCCTAGGTGCTAACTCTTCCTCCCACGTTGATGATTCCGGGGGAGGTCACGTCTTGATCGGTCCCCTGTTTTGGGTGCAGGCCTCCCTGAACTCAGGGTCTGCTGGGAATTTGATCCATACCTCTCTGGTTTCCCGTTACCGCCTGCCTGTACTTCGCCTGGAAAAGCCTTTGGTCATTTCCTCGGTCAGTGGAGAACTCCTTAAAGATCCCATTCAGTTCATCACCCGGCCGGTGTCTCTCCGCATAGGGATCCTGCACAAGGAGGAGATCTCTTTCCACGTGTTGACTCGGTCTTCCTCGGCGATCCTATTGGGGCTTCCCTGGCTGCAACGTCACGCCCCTACGCTCGACTGGAAGACAGGAGAAGTCCTGCGTTGGGGACCAGAGTGCCAGGATCGCTGTTTGGTGACCCCGCGTCCGGTGTCTACCACTTCTCCGCGGTTGCCCGCCAAGCCTCTGCGAGGCCTACCAGCGGAGTACCAGGATTTCGCGGACGTCTTTTTGGAGAAACAGGCTGGGGCGCTGCTGCCCCATCGGCCTTATGACTGCCCGATTGACCTTCTCCCAGGCACTAGCCTATCCGTTGTCCATGCCCGAGACGCAGGCCATGTCGGCATACATACAGGAAAATTTGCAGAATGGCTTCATTCGCAAATATTCTGCTGACATCTTCGAGGTAAAAGACATCCTGGCCATGAAGACTGTCAGAGGGAAGCGCTTCTTTCTCGTGGATTGGAAAGGATTCGGGCCCGAGGAGAGATCCTGGGAGCCAGAATCCAATATCCTGAATCATGATCTCATCCGCAGGTTCCTGCAGCCTAAAAAGAGGGGAGGTCTAAGGGGGGTACTGGAACAGGTGGCGCCTGGCGGGGACGGGTGGCGCCGCTGGCCGTACTATGGGCCGCGGGCGCACCCGTTCCATCCACTTACCTGACCACGCTGCTGCACTGCTCTCTTCCCCTGCCGGCCGGAACGCGCGTGCGCTCGTTCATGTAAATTTTAATTAAAATGGATAATTGCTGGGCGCTGACCCTATATAGTTTATGGATCCATGTCACTTCCCTGCTGGATCTTTGTTGCCTCCGTGCCCTAGAGAAAGCGTTACTATTTGTTCCTGCCTCTACCCGTGTTCCTGCAAAATTAATTAGGTGTGCACATCAAAATATGATTTTTGATAAAACGTAGCATTAGGTGCACACTTAAAAAAGCAATAGCATACATCAATACAAAAATCAGTGGCACACTAAAAACTAAGTAAAACACAAGGTATATAGGAATTTTTGGAAAAAGCATTACTGCTAAGGAAAATTTTAAAAACCGGGACCTTATTTACATTTTTTTGATCAAAAAAATTGATTAAGCTCACCTCCAAAAAGCGTCAAGGGATCCCAGAACGGGTGAGTCCCAACCACTACATTTAAACCTCCTAGAATTGTTCAGACACAACATCTCAGGGAGTGACGGGAACTTGCAATTGAAGTATCCTCACTGGTTTAAAAGAGGCGCAGAGTGCAGCAAGTCAATGAGATTGCCATTCTAAAAATAGACAAAAAATTGGCCCTGATTTTTGTTTTTAGATGTAGTATTGCCTTTTCAGTGTGCACCTATGCTTACGTTTTTTTAAAAATATATTTAGATGTGCACAGCCTAATTAACTTTTGTAGTCTATTTGAGAAATGGCAATCTCATTGGCTTGCTGCACTCTGCCGCCTCTTTTTAAACCAGTGCAGGATAGTTCAATTGCAAGTTCCTGTCACTCCCCTGAGATGTTGTAGTCTGAACAGACTTTAGTGAGGTAACATGTTATGGTTAGAGACTCACCTGTTTTGGGATCCCCTTGACGCTATTGGGAGGTGAGCTTAATACAATCTTTGATCAAAAACTGTAAACTAAGAGTCCCAGTTTTTTCATATTTTCCTTAGCAGTAATGCATTTCCAATATTCCTATATACCTTGATGTTTCACTTAGTTTTTAGTGTGCCACTGATTTTTGTATTAGATGTATGCTATTGCCTTTCAGTGTGCACCTATGTTTACGTTTTTCAAAATATATTTTAGATGTGCACAGCCTAATTAACTTTTGTAGTCTATTTGAGAAATGGCAATCTCATTGGCTTGCTGCACTCTGCCGCCTCTTTTAAACCAGTGCAGGATAGTTCAATTGCAAGTTCCTGTCACTCCCTGAGATGTTGTAGTCTGAACAGACTTCTAGTGAGGTATCATGTTAGTGGTTAGGGACTCACCTGTTCTGGGATCCCCTTGACGCTATTGGGAGGTGAGCTTAATACAATCTTTGATCAAAAACTGTAAACTAAGAGTCCCAGGTTTTTCATATTTTCCTTAGCAGTAATGCATTTCCAATATTCCTATATACCTTGATGTTTCACTTAGTTTTTAGTGTGCCACTGATTTTTGTATTAGATGTCTACCGTGTTCCTGACCTCCGTCTACGTTTCTCGACTCTGAACTTTTGCCGCCTGCCCTGACCTTCTGCCTTTCCCCGACTACGTCTACGCCTCATGACTTTGTACTACGCTCCACCTCAGCTAGTAGACAGAGCCCACCGCAAAGCGGGATGGACTTGCTGCGGCGGGCTCTGGTGAAAACCGGGACCTACTTAGATTCCGTTCCCTGGCGTGGCTTATGCCATCGCTTGCGGTGGTCCGGAGGATCCCCAAACCCAGTCCGTTACACCTGCATTCTACTGTCAAGTGGGTTGAAGGAGATTACTGATCAAGGCAGGTGAGGCTGTAAACGTGGATCACGCAGGTTCAGCTAGCAGGGTTGGAGTGGCCGTGACTGGGAGGACGAGGAGGTAAGACTGCTGGATGCAGGTTGCATTAACCACTGAAGAACAGATTGCCGATGCTGTTTGTTACTGAGATTCACAGGGCAGCGACCCAACGATGACAGGCCTGACGGTTCTGCAACCGACGATCCGCTGGCATGCGTGTTGTTGCCAGCACTGGAAGGAGCACCTCTTGTACCTCTACCTCCATGTCCTACACCCCTCTTTGCTCGCTTACCACTGCATTTCGCTCCATGTTCAGAAAGATAAAAATTTAAAAAGGTATGGAAGAGATTTTGACCGTCTCTGATTGAACGACGGCAAATCACAGCTATTCTCACATCCCTCTAACCTCTTACAGCCAACTAGGATTAGAAACAGAATTGTTTCTATCGAATACCTGTGAAATGCGGTCTGGTGGAAGAACCGTAACACCAAATCAACAGTGTTCTTCCTTCAGTCCCATGGATTTACAACTGCCCAGTAGGACTATGAATTTCAACAAACTATCATACAAGTGCGCTATCTGCGCCAAACTGAGATTCACAGAGCGCAATAAAACTTTTCAAAAGTTACACAGATGAGAAATTGCGTTTTTTGCAGCAATGACACACGAGAACAGTTACTACAAAATTTCTGCATCCTAATATAAGTACAAGGGGGCTCTTTGAACAAAACTGGGTTGCGCCAAAGTGAAAAACAGCTATTTAAAAGTTATACGGATAAAAAAGGTGGGTTTTGCACCAATGAGATAAACCTGCAGTTACTAGAAAATTTCTGTATCCTAATGTAAGTACAAGGTGGCTCTTTGACAAAACTGGGGCGCACAAAATAAAAGGTACAATTTCACCTCAGGTGCGAGGTGTGCTGGCCAAAAAGTGGTAACAAAAATGGCATTTCAATGCAGGTGCAAAGCAGAGTCTGGGCTGCACAATATGCCCCCTCCTTTCCAAAGCCTTTCTGCCCGTCCCCCCGGCGCCCCGCGCGGCTGTACAGAGCTAGATGCTTCTTTAAAAGTCTCTGATTAACTAACTAAGAACTGAAATTCTCTAATCTACCTATATTCTAATGTTCACAGCTAAAAGCATAGTTGTCTGTAGGAATAAAGAGAAGAACTGTGTCTCTGAGCTGAGCTGTAATGAGAGACACGCAGCACACGTCTTGCTCTAGTGTTAGACACTGAAAGACTGATACTGAACAGGAAACACTGTTCTATGCAAAACGAGGTCATGTGATTTTTCCAGCCAATGACAACCATACACATTACAGTCATGACGTCGCACACCCAGCTCACCCTGCTCTATGCTCTAAGCTAATTTGCTGGCCACCAAAATGACAGGAAGCGGCGAAAATGGCGCAATAGTAATAGATTATCTGCAGATTGTCACCTAAAATTATCGCGTGATCGAAAATTTCCGATCAGCCTAAAAATCGTGCCGATTTCAACTTTGTCGATTATAATCGCTCATCCCTAGTTATTCAGCATGCGCTGTCCTATTGGGCTGTTTTGGCAGCTATGCCAATTAATACAGATGTTAACAATGAAAAGTGGGAGAAAGGTAAACGCAAGACAGACCATCCATCACCAGGACACCTAGGTAGCTGAGCACATGGAATATGACAATGGGAACAATTATACATCAAACAAATCTTGGCTATAATCTATATTTTCCATAACTCAGTTATGAGACTATGGCGAAGGAACCCAGCCACATCTTCTGTCTCGTATGCAAGAAATTTCGGCGTTAGGGAACCACAGAAATAGAAATGGGCCCAAATTATGAATCTGTCACACTCATATTTGGTATGCCTGGATTGGTAAATTTATAGTTCGGAGCTTGGCGGTTATGGTATCTGGCTAGGAGATTCCAACGCAGATTTATGGCACAAGCTGTAATTATGACTTTCTTAGTGTATCCTGCATGTAATTAGTGATCCTCTCTGTGATCTAAGTAGGAGGAGGAGCTGAAGGGGTTTTGGAGTTTCCTTAAAACACTTTGGTGTGTCACAGACCTGGGTTAGAGCCAGAAAGGACCACCAAATGTAGTTCTGTCCATTGTCTTCAGCTGCACTCCTCAGTGGGACCTTTTTATACATGATCCAATTGGGGAAGGTCAGTTTTTTTTGTTATTTTATACCTTTTGTTTTTATACTTTTCTGCATGTGACCGGTAGCATAGATTCCTTTTTATAAAGGAGGTAGCAGTGTGTGTTATTGGGAGTGTGGACCATGTGGGGGTACATGTGGTGCTCATAGTGTAGGCAGAGTGAGAGCCAAGTGTAAGTTTTTGTTGCATAGCATATCCCTGGTCACCCCCATGTTGCGCCAAAGGAGGTGGGACCTGGTAGTGTAGTAGCAAAGGAAGAATGTCCAGCTGTGCTTAATACGATATAATCCACAATTTATTCGGAGGGAAGTAAAATAAACAGGAAAAACAGGTACATCTAACGCGTTTCAGGCCTTGTGCATATCGGCCCTTAGTCGTAGCATGGTATCAAAACGAAACACACTCATTTATATGATTACATATGTTAATTAACAGGTGTTACAAATCAATGGGCGTGGAAACCGCAATAGACAAAAAACACACATGCACATACAAAGAAGGAGAAAAAAAAAAAAAAAAAAAAAAAAAAAAAAAGGGGAAAGCAGCAGGAATACTAAAGGACATATATACATATACAACATATTAATAATGTAAAATTAAATCCTGTCTGCTATTTAAACCAAATGGAACTCTCGTTTTTAGAGTGAAGATCCAAAAGGATTCACGATTTAACAGTCTACGTCTACGATCACCTCCCCTCTCTGATACATTAACCCTTTCAATACCTTGTGCCACAAGGGTATTAGTATTCCCTCCATGATGAACAATACAATGTTGGGAAACGGCCGATGAACCATGCATAATTGCGGCCTTGGCATCAGATAAGTGTCTTCTGATACGATCCTTCAGTTTGCAAGTCGTGCAGCCAATATATTGGATGCGACACTGCAAACATGAAACAAGATAAACAACATACTTAGTATTACAGTTGATGTACTGTTTGATGGTATAGTTTTTATTGGTCTGGAAGGATTGAAAAGAAGAACACTGACTCAGAATGCCGCAACAAATACAACGGCCGTGTCCACACTTAAAACATCCTACATGTCGCAACCAAGTGGGTTCCAACCTCGGACTTTGGAACAGACTAGGTGACAGTAATTGTTTGAGAGTGGGAGCTCTTTTTGCTATACATTTCGCTATCGGTGAGCTGGATGTTTTGACTTTTCTTGTTAGGGACCTGGTAGTGTGTCCAAGACAGATTGTGCCCTGTAGGCCCTTCAACATGTGGTTTCCCCTTTTCCGGGCACTTAATTGAGGTCGGCAGTAGGTTCTTATTCTCTGCCCCCATTTATTTTTTGCCCTGTTCCCTTGATATTCCCTCCTTGTACACCCCGTTCAATGACACCATCCATAAAAGTCAGATCTATTAGAATATTACATAATTTATACTGGATGATAAACACCATAGAAAAAAAAACATTCCCAATGCCAAAACTGAATACCCAAATGGTGCCAACAAAAACTATACTTCAGCCCACAAAAAACAAGTCCTCACTCAGGTCCATAGATGGAAAACATAAAAGTTGGTCAAAAATTTAAAAAGTAAAAAAGTTTTTATTTTATTTTTTTCTAAAGTAGTAAAACTCTAACAATGCCTGCAAAGTATAGCTAGAATGGCATTTATACCTAACTGTGAACTCCATGAAATTGAAAACCCCAACAAAAATGTTGCAATTGCATTTTTCCACCCCATAAAGAATTTTCTGGGGGGGTTTCCCAGTACACGATATAATATTTCCACCATACAATTGTCTTTCCTGGGACATCGTATGTTGAATGTAGTTTCCATATACAATGTCCCAGATATTGATTCAAACCATTATAATGAACATTTTACTTGTAAAACCTCTTTATTGGGGCAGTGCATCCAGTGATTGGCGGTCTAGTAAGGCCTCTCTACAGTACAGTGCGGTACTACATGTCCTGTACTGCTCTTACATGTATTAGTGAGGTGCATGCAGTGATTGTCAGTCTAGTAGCGCCTCTTTACTGAACAGAGCAGTACTACATGTCCTGTACTGCTCTTACATGTATTAGTGCAGTGCATGCAGTGATTGGCAGTCTAGTAGCGCCTCTCTACAGTACAGTGCAGTACTACATGTCCTGTACTGCTCTTACATGTATTAGTGAGGTGCATGCAGTGATTGGTGGTCCAGTAGCTCCTCTCTACAGTACAGTGCGGTACTACATGTCCTGTACTGCTCGTACATGTCTTAGTGAGGTGCATGCAGTGATTGGCGGTCTAGTTATACCTCTATACAGTACAGTGCGGTACTACATGTCCTGTACTGCTCTTTACATGTGCCAGGATGAGCAACTTATTTGAACACCAGGTGAGGGCCCCAATTTTTTTTTTCCTAGTACATTGTGTATTAAGTCCATGACACAAAGAATCCCCTTTTTCTCAGCATAGAAAGTGATTTCCAGCTTCTGGCAGCTCTTTCTGATGTTATACAGAAGGACTTGCTTTATTTGGATTAGTATCTGCTTTATTTTCTTTAACTCCTTAACGACCGCCCACCGTCTTTTGACGGCAGGCATTTCAGGTCGTTCATCTGCAGCGACGTCTTTTGGCGTCGCTGCAGACATCGGAGTTTGCGGCACCAGAGCCGCAACAGCGCTGGGAACGGGGCTGTACTACACAGCCCTGATCCCAGAGCATCCCCTGCAAGCACCGGGGAGTGGTGGAAACCTCCGCCCGTGGGGGCTTTAACCCTCTGATTGCGGCGGTGCGTTACCGCAGCGCAATCAAAGGGCTTGCCTGCTCTGTCGAGTGATCGGAACGCACGGTAACCTGACAGGGCCCGGGGAAAGGCTGCACAGTCAGCCCTGGGGACCTCGAGTAGCCTGTGTGCTGTCCTGATCACTGCCTGTGTCAGTTTATAATGTATTAGCATATATGAATATGCTAATACATTACTAAGTGTAAAAAGTGTAACAAAAAAAAAATAAAAAAATTATAAAATAAAAATAAATATTTAATAAAAAATAATTGTGCATACATTACACACACAAAAAAACCTACACATATTAGGTATCCACACGACCGTAATAACCCACATAATTAATCTAACTAGTTATTAAGTGTGAAATGTGAATGGTGTAAAAAAAAAATGTAAAAAAACAAAATCTATTTTTTTCAATTGAAAAAAAATTCTGCAATAATTTATAAGTGAACTTAAACTATTCCCCCATAAAGTACAACTCATCTCGAATAAAACGAGACCTCATACAACTGCGTCATTGAAAAAATAAAAAAGTTACTGTTGAAACGCAAGGAGACAAAAAATAAAAAAATGTTCTGGTCTTTAAAGGGGTTGTCTCACTATATCGATTCATCTTACCTCAGTCCTGTTTTCTTGGTTTCATTTTTAATTCAGGGGCGTGCTTACTGGCTTCTACTAGGCTACAGTAGAAACCAGGTCTGTAGCTATAGCGACCAGTGCTGGCAGCCTATCAGGAGAGATTGAACAGGTCTGTAGCTATAGCGACCTGAGGAGCTGATGCAGCCCATACAAGAGGGGATATCTAGGAATAGGTAGGACAATGTTAATGGACATATATTGCAAAGTGACTGTTTTTGCAAGATCTTTAACATAAAAAGCAATCCTTGTAGTGAGACAACCCCTTTAACTACATTTCAAGTGTTCGGCTTAAGGGGTTAAACTCCATTTTGCATTATGTTGGTAATATTTTGGGGCCTTGGAACCAATCACCAATTTTCCATAGAGTTATGGCTTCAACATACAATGGTCGTCCTGGAACCAATTTATATTATATGTCCAGGAATCACTGTATTTGTAACTTCGATTTAGCTGATATATTTTGTAAGAACCACTAGATGGAGGTAAAATACCATATGATGGAGCAAGTTGCGGAAAAGTGATCTATTCAAATAATACATGTATTAGGTTCTGTTTCCACTTATCTTTCCAAGTGTTATTCTTTTCCATTATTTTTAGAAAAAAAAACAAGTAGAAAAATATCTGTAAATAATTTCTAATGACTTTAATTTAATTTTACTATTTTGTCAAGAAACTCGTTTGAAATGTAAACTAGCTAAGACCACTGCACCACTTGTCCCTGTATACAAACAACCCTGATAATGCATTATTTGTTTGCATTATTATTGTTTTGTTCATTTGATTAAAACATCGTTGTACAGAGTATGGAGGTTGCGAGTATGATACCCATGAGGGAAACAGCACGACGCGTTTCGACTTAGGCAGTCTTAATCATTGCGCAGATAGCTACCTTCAGGTAGCCATACCTTATATAGGTGGATTCCCGCAAGATTATATTTAATAATTTAATAGAAAGTGTATAAAAACAACAAGAAACAAAAATATATTTTTTTAGCATGTGTAAGATAAGGGCCGGGGTATAACGTTTTTCAGGGAAGAGGGGGTGGGTCACAAATTTATTAACATAAACAGATACACTTTCTATCCAAGTTTCATCTATGTACTACAAATCAGGGGTTTAATTAGAGAAGCCATTGCCCCATAGGAAACTTTGGATGTCCCTCCCCCTGACACCCCATGACACCTCCGCCTCCAAACATGAACATCTATCAATACCTGTTAATAATGCAGTTACTAGATAATACAAGGAGCAAATACCTCATTGTACATATCACCATCATACTGCTACCGAACAAATCCACTATACCAAGACCAACATTACCAATGACGCTTCTACCCGTTTTCATTGGAGATACAGCAGATGTCTGGGCAGTAGCGTATCCTCGTATATGGACTCCACTGTTTCAGTGAAGTGTTGTCTCAGGTCGTTCAGATCCTGTGACTGTTGATGGAGGGCAGATACTCTTGAGTCCTTGATGTAGCCGCACAGAGAGAAATCATAGGGCATTAGAGTTGATGATTGTTGAGGCCACCATAACATTGGTGAATCACTGTCTCCAGCCTCGCCGATCTATCATTCTAGCAGAGTTTCATTCAGTTATCAGCAAACATCTAAATGGAAATCTAGAGTTGACCATCCTGTGGATAAACTCATGGCAGACCTTCCTCTGTCTGTGGAATAAGCCATCCCTTTAACATGTTAAGGTAGAAGTAGCCAGTGACGGGATCTTTGGCCAAAAAAGTCACTTGTGCTTAATAAAGACAGATGGTTTTCCTGAGCCCCAAATTCTAAAACTGTGGCAAAAGTTCTTCCAACTGAATTAAAAGTAAACCTCATGGTTATAAATTAGCCTGTCAGTGAATTCATCCTCTTCCGTTTGGCCCTACAGGTTAATGCAAATTCCATGGCATTTTGGATCGTTGTCTGGTTTCAGCTCCTGAAGAAGTAGTCTGTATGGCTTACAATGCAGAAATTTTCATCAAGATCTGCCATACTGTGGTTTATGGCACCTGTAGTTCTATACTAGTCAGCCTGTTCGCCTTTCTAGGACTATGTTTGTACATAGCTTCAATACTGTTCACTGGTTCTTCCAAAGCTTCGGCTGACCCTGGACTTTTCCCATGACATAAACACCCAGTGGTTTCAAATTGTTTCACCCAACAGAAAACGCAGTTTCTATCCGGAGACAATTCATCAAATTTATTCTGAAAGTTTAGCTTTACTGTCAATATCGGGATCTTGTAAATACCAACATATAAAATGCTTTTTCTTGCTTCAATGTCACCATCTTATGTCATGCTATGGGGACGTGTATGACAACTGTCCAGGTCAACGACTTTCTTTGTTGCCCATAGCCACCAATCACCGCTCCCCTTTCATTTTCTCAGAGCACGATATGAAATAGAAGGGAGTTCTGATTGGTGATTATGGGCAACAAAGAAAGTCTTAGACCAAGACAGTTTTCATACATCAGGCCTTATATGAGCACATTGTACCTTAGGTTTCTTACAATGAAAGTTGTGCTGTGATTGGTTGATATGGGTGATAAGCCAGTATTACTTTGATTTTCAGTCATTAAGCTATTTTTCACTGATATTGCTATAACTACAGATCTCTAATACAGGCACCAGCTTTTTTGAATCATTCTGTAATTTATTGCAAATTACTGGACCATTTTGTTGATAGTACCATTAAATTAATTTTGGGATGTGATAATATCGGCTGAATTCTATGTCTGAAACTTCATCTTTCATCCATTTTTATGTTTTTGTAGAGTTTCTCAGCCTTCAGCTAAAACAAGGTTTAAGATTTAGCAGCAAGTTCCATATGTCCATTTTGGAGATGGATGACTTGTGTTCTCTTGGGTAACCAAATGTCTTCACCGTCTCCTGCAGAGGAGAAAAATTGAATTCATCTGTATATTTAAGGATTCCTTTTCAACTGTGCATTCCTAGCCCTGATCTCCTTTCATGAACCTTTTAAGAAAGACGGCTACAATTATACATCTTTTGACGGTGGCCAGGAAGATTTTTGTGATGAAGTCCAAGCCTTAGATGTATTTGCTTAACACTGACCTATCTCCCTAGATAAACTGTATAGTATGAATGCTAAAACTAAGCAGTGACAAAGAAGGAAACTAAAGCGGAGGGGCAAAAGTTCGGCAAAATGATAGAGAGAGATAAAATAATATGTATGACCCATACAGTCACTCACAAAGATGGATGCTAAGAATGGGCACCAGTTATTTCCTGCTTCATGCATGGAAGAGTTATTGCTTTATGAGACTAGTCGCTAGAGAGGAGCAGATGTTACAGAGCGGATCTTTGTTCTGGCACATGGAAGGGGTCTTAAGCTGGTGACCAAACTCTACAACTTTCTTGTGCCCTAATAGGAAAAACAGGGGTTACTCCCTCGCTATGTAATTTTTATATGAAATAATTTTTTAGTTCTTCCATGCGTGTCTTCCATAAGGCTAAGTCCACTCAGCATTGTCAAAGAGAAGTCTAAAATCCGCGGTCGGTTTTTGGACTTGCCTTCAGCCCCGTACATACATTCAATGTACAATGCCGTCGGCAAATCTAAGCAGAATCTGGCAGAATATACAACATGTTGAATATTCCGCCAGATTTTAAACCCAACGGTTTTCATTGCTGTCTATGCAGCACAGTGTACCATTGTATTTTTGGCGGATGCAGTATTTTGAATCTGCCCAAAATCCAACAGTATACTGTGCTGCATAAACCCAATGGTAAAGCTATGCTGTGTAGACATAGCCTAATTTTTTTCCTTTTGTTTTCATAGCCATATCATTATTTTTATTTTGCAGTTATAGTTTTTAAAGCGGTTGTCTCGCTACAAGGATTGCTTTTTATGTTAAAGATCTTGCAAAAACAAGTATCCTACCTATTCCTAGATATCCCCTCTTATATGGGCTGCATCAGCTCTTCAGGTCGCTATAGCTACAGACCTGTTTGATCTATTCTGATTGGCTGCCAGCACTGGTTGCTATAGCTGCAGACCTGGCTTCTACTGCAACCTAGTGGCTCAACATTTTTCGTAGCTGCAAATTTTTCTGGTGGAGACATGGTAGCCAAAAAACACCATGTTAGGTATTCTGCACAATGTTCACCCAACAAGATAAATAAAGTGATACTTTTATAGATCAGACTTTTATTGATGCATATTTTATTGTTTATTTTTTTATATCATAAATGTGAAAGATGAGTTTTGCTTTTTAATATTGTTATATATTGTAGGGATATAGCTCACATCCAAACACCAAATCTGAAAAGCTCTGGACCTATTAGCTGTTGAGATCGCCATTTCCTTGGTTAGACAGATTCTGGTATATCAATACACATCACTTCAACAATGTAGTTAGGTTTAAAGCTGCCAGCTTTATTCTTCATTCCTCACAATAACAGGTCAGTGTACAATATAATCAGTGTCAGACTGGGGTGAGTAGTTGATCCTAGCCCACTCCAAAGTTACTGTACTGTGCCTCCCTGCCTCTGCCGTCTGTCCAGTGCCCCCTCCTAGTCTTGCTTCAACTTACACATTATAACTACATATCACCACACACAGTGACTGAATAATACCGCCACATATTATCACCACAAAGTCACTAAATAATAACATTCCATATCACCATCACATAGTGACTGAATCATACCACCACATTATGACCATATATCATCACCACATAGTGACTGAATAATACCGCCACATATTATCACCACAAAGTGACTAAATAATAACATTCCATATCACCATCACATAGTGACTGAATCATACCACCCCATTATGACCATATATCATCACCACATATTGACTGAATAATACCTACACATTATGACCACATATCATCACCACATAGTGACTGAATAATACCGCCACATTATGACCACATATCATCACCACATAGTGATTGAATAATACCACCACATATCATGGCTACATAGTTACTATTAGTTATTATTATTATTATTATTATTATTATTATTGTTACTCTTTATTTATTTTAGAGCGCCATTAATTCCAGGGCGCTGTACATTCAAAGGAGGTTCCATAAATAACATATGCCAAACAAGTACAATGGTGGCGATAAATGACTAACAACTGGTAGAGAGGACTCTGCCCATGAAGGCTTACAATCTACAAGATAATACACTATACCATTACTGAATGTAAGCCATTACACTACAACCAATATTACTGCAATACATTGACCATAGTGGTAATTAACAGTGTACACAGGCTCTACAGACTGTATATTAACTCCATACAGTGACCATATAGTGGTGAATACCAGTTTACATATGCTCTACAGACTGTATGTTACCCCTATACAGTGACCATATAGTGGTAAATATGAGTGTACACAGGCTCTGCGGGCTGTATATTACCTTCATACAATGACTATATAGTGGTAGATACCAGTTGTATACAAGCACACATATAAGTGACTACAGTAAAGTTACATCCATGGACTCACTGGTGATTTCTTCTCTAAAGAGTCATTTCCTTTTCTGATTAGTCATACTCTGGTCCATCCTCCGGTGGGCCAGTCCGACACTAAATATAACCGAAAAAAAGTTTAAAAAAACAAAGTTTTCTCCAGTACCCTCATAAAATGTTCATCTTTACTCCAAACAATAAAAAACAGCAGGAGACAAATAAACAGTAACTAGCTTACATGTTTCTGGCAGTGTATGCCCTTAATCAAAAGGGGGCCGAATAATTTTGCACACTTTTGATTTTGATTTTTTTTGTTTTACAAAGTTTAATGTATCCAATAAATTTCAAACCACTTCACAACTGTGTCCCAATTGTTGTTGATTCTTCACAAGAAAATTAAAATTTTATATCTTTATGTTTGAAGCCTAAAATGTGGCAAAAGGTTGAAAAGTTCATCGGGGCCGAATTCTTTCGCAAGGTACTGTATTTCTTTGCTTCACTGTCGACATCCAACCATTTTCCTTACTCCACTTACCCTCTCATTGCTATATCCCTACATTAAGACTACAGTTATTGATCAGTTGGGTTGCAATACCTGTTCCTCTACCACCCTTTCATAACCTTGTTGTTCATTTATAAATATTTATGCCGTTCAAACCTTGACATAAATACCTCAGAGCAGGGATATGGCGCCGTTCTCCTCCTCACTCAGTCCAGCATTAATGGGTCCAGCAGCCCCAAGCAACCATTCAAATTCCCTGACAAGAATACAAGTGGGCGCTACCACTGATTGCAGCGGAAACCACGCCTAGCTCAAACTGTTCTTACAGAGCTCTCCCTGGTTGCACCTAATGAGCCTAACTGACTCTGGAGATCAACTTGTTCCTTCTTAGGTCTTCAACTCTTAAATCGTCCTTTCTTAGGTCTTCAACTCAAAGTACCTGATAGAAAAAGGCATTTTACCTACGTCCCACAGTGTCAGAAACATGAGACTTTCTGAAGTGACCCTGACACAATATTTTTATAAAAACTTTAACTTTTTGTCCTTATTTTTGTATGTGATTTCTTGATCATATGTGTTGCCTTTGCTAACATGTAACACGAGTACAAACATGACGGGCCTCAGGGCCTTTTATTAGGCTCTTCACTGCCATAACAACTGAACAGCCGAACCAGAGGGCCATAGAGTGACAGAAAGGGGCCCCTTCATGACTTAGATTCTGGTCACTTTTTAAATAATTAGATGGCTGGGATCACTGTTAACTACAGCTAACACCCGCCAGCAGATAACAGCTGTGATTTGCCATGATACTGATAAGATCTGTTAATTGAAAACAGCCATGTTATTGATCCATTTTCTATAGAGCTGTATTAGGGTTTCCGCAGAGATACATGAGCCCTATACTAGGGCCACATATATGAAAACTGTCTTGGTCTAAGACTGTCCTTGTTGCCCATAGCAACTAGCAACCAATCAGAACTCATAGCAACCAATCAGAGCTCCCCTTTCATTTCATATAGTGCTCTGAAACAATGAAAACAGAGCTCTACACTGGTTGCTATGGGCTCTGATTGGTTGCTATGGGCAACAAAGAAAGTCTTAGACCCTGACAGTTTTCATACATGTCCTCCCTAAACCTCTACAGATCTCAAACATAATTTTTTTTTCTTTTTTCCTGTGAATCCATAACTAAATGGATAAATAATCGCACCTTCCTCCTCTAAACGACATATTTATGGATGTGTTATCCGTTGCCTTAACTTTGCTATATCTTTATAGCTATAGAGGCAGAGACAGCAGGGCAGCAGCCTAATGAATAAAGTTGTCATTTTTTCTAGAGTAGACAGATCTTAATTACAGCTGATGGAACATTGGAAATATTGCTTTTCTTTTGATTTCCATATAGAATATATTGAAGCAAATACAGGTACAGTATGGCCCCTTAGATTCCTATGGGTGTACCATTGCAGTCCCGTAAAGTTTGGTCAAAGCTGTAATAACATGGACTTAAAGGGATGTTCCCTTCTCAGTCATTTATTCCATATTGATAGGTTATTTCATAAATGTCTGGTAGGCATGGGTCCTACATCTGGAACCCACACCTATGGTGAGAACAGCTATACTTGCAACTCCCATAGCAAAGGACAGAGAGTAGTGTGCAAGCGCCACCTACTCTCCATTCTGAATGGAGATTTTGAGGGGCCTATTCTCAAGATAAGAGTGGATTTATGGCATATCATATCGACAGAGGCGTAACTTGAAGCCTTGGGGCCCTAGTGCAAAAAGTGAAATGTTACCATGTTGTTTTGCCAAGTTTTATACAGTTCGGAATACAGCTTTAAAGAAGGCCAGTCAATAAGGATATAACACAGCTTTATTGTTACAATAGTCCAATAATAAATCAAGTATGATTAAATGATAATAACATAAAATGATTACAGAAAATAAGGAGACAGTATGGACAGTTTGTAAGAGAAAAATTGTTATTTACAAAAGTTATAAGCACTTATAATACTTCACCTGCCGAGTATTGCTTCATCGAATCCGGAACTTCAACCATGAGAAACCGTAAAAAGAATGGCGACAGATTTGAGAAATTCTCAGGGAGCAAGGATCACTGTGTATAGACGTCTCCATACCAGGAAGGAACGGTTTCTGATGTACATGGCTGATGTAAGGGATTTTATATGTCACCTCAACAAAAATGGTGGACATGACCTAATGCTGTGTCAGCTTAAAAAAAGAATATGCAAAGGTGTTATTTGTGTATCTCGCCCTCCACCATGGAGTGGCCAACCCCAAGGTTCGAAGTTAGATAGACAAAGACATCTCTCAGACTGATGACCACCAGCCAGATAAACATACAATGGATGAAGATAAGCCTGCAATTGACAGCTTTGAATACGCAAGGACATGACTGTGTGTGTAAACAGAATATTTTGAATAAGTTAGACATTCGTCCCAGATCTATGATCTAATCCGAGTATAAGAACGGAATGAAGGAATACATTGTATACAGCAACAGAATACAATACATGCACCCTAAAATATAACGTAAATATATGCAAACTTTGTACCATCAGAGCGGATTATATAGATTTGATATAAAATAGAAATAATTCACTATAATTTGACTCAATAGTCATTTATTTTGACTAGCATTACACATGTGCCACTTAAAATGCTGGTGTCTCCTTATGTGGCAGAAGGGCTTTTGGGCTCCCTCAGGCTGCAGGGCCCGGTAGCAACCGCTACCTCTGCTACCTTATCGCTACGCCCCTGCATATCAACATGCCATGAATGTTTGAGGTTAGCACACCCCGTTAGGCTCTGGAGGTGTCTGAGTCAATGGCCAGGCTTCGGTAATTTGCACAAGTGGTCTCTCTATGGGAAATCTTTAAAACATGACCTGATTGGGACTACTTAGACCTGTGTGTTAGGGGATGGAAATAAGGTGGCTGCAGGTTCTCAAGGTGGCTGTGCATGCTCTCTATGTTCTCCATTTCTATGGGAAATCCAAATACAGCCAAGCAAGCACGGCCATCTCTCTATTCTCTGGTTCCCAACTCCTAGCCTGGATTGAAAAAAGCTGGCAGTTTTCTCAGTATTGAACATTTCATAGACCCAGGACAAGGTTTGCATAGGGTTGACCCTAACCCCCCCCCCCCCCCGAAGCTTCGTCCCCGCTTATCTGCGATTAAGCCTAGACATAATATCAGGACACTTGATCAATGATGTTTGCCCTGAGCTGCAGCTTCAGACATATTAATAGTGAGCTGTCCGGAGTCTGGTAACATGCGCTTCCCTCTTATTTTTACAATATTTATGTCTTCCCCAGGAAAGCAGCCAAAACTTTTTTTATTTTGCTATGTCATAAAAAACTTATGAGAAATGATGGTATCTGGTTTGCAGATGTTGTAAGTATTGTGCTGAGGGTCACATCGCTTTCTACATGTTGTGTTCTTAATATTCCTTCAGTAGCAGAGGGATTCTCATCATGAATTTCAACACGCTCATTTATCAACCACATACAAAAGGCATCAGTGTGCAAGAACTATTGTGTGGACTCCAGGTCGGAAATGACATGGTGTATAAGAAATGCTGACAAAACATATGGAGGGATTTATAACAAAGAAAGAACTAACAGTGGCTGTCACGTACTGACCCACCATTGGTGGTCTCCATTGACGCTTTTTCATTTTTCTTGGTGGTGTAGAAACAAGACATTTGTGTCATCAAGCAGTGATCTTACAATAGGAAGGTATAATGTGAGCATGTGGATTCACTTAGGAGGGTGCTCATCATCCAGATGGGGAGCTTGAGCCCTAAATAAAAGTTAATTAAGTCTGGCCTGTGGGTCTAGGAGAGAAAGATCATAGGAGCCTTAAGGCATCAAATATATCTAAGGTATTAGTATAGTTACAGAGTTTGCAAAACTGAAAAAGCCATTCATCCAGTTTAGCTTACTATCATAACCCTAAACAGTGTTGATTCAGACAAAGGCAAAAACCTTTAAGGTAGAAGCCACTTGTCCTTATTTTAGTGAAAAACACTTGAAACCTGACAATTGGAATCAATCCCTACATCAAAGACCCTTCGTATTATTGTTGCATTCTTGAAATGTATCCAGGCCCTTGTGAATTCATTTAGTGTGGTTACCGTGTGCAATTCCTCTGACTGCAACCTCCACAGTCTCGCAGTTCTGACTGTAAATAATCTCTTTCTATGTTTGTGTAGAAGCCTTTTTTCCACTAGGCCTAGAGGATGCCCCTTTGATATGAATACAGTCCTAGGTAATAGATCATAGGAGAGATCTCTATATTGACTTTTAATATATTTATATATATTTATTATGTCCTCCCGAAGCCGTCTTTTCTCTAAACTAAATAACCCTAACCTTGCTAATCTTTCTGGGTATTGCAGTCCACACAGTCCTTTTATTATTTTTGTTGTCCGCCTTTAAATCTGCCAAGCTCTACAATTTCTTTTTTGTGCACTTGGTCTGACTGGTTATACTTGCCTACTTTTAAAGGTGACCTTCCAGGAGACTCCGAGCTCCGAGTTTTATGTGCATAAAACACAACCCTATGTATATCACACATCCCCTTTACACACGTCACACACCCCTTAATGCAGCTGTGAAATATTTGGAAGAAAGCTAAGGGACATGGCATCAATCAGCTTTTCTAGACGTTGGATAGCCTGTCCAGTGTTCAAGAAAGCTGAGTGATGCCCCATCCCTCACAGCAGGCACTCAGTTTTCCAGCACAGTTCACATGCCTTCACTGACTTCAGGGCAATGTCTCAGGATGCTTCTCTGGGGCCAATCCTACTGAACAAGCAGCCAATAGCCAATTTGAAGGTCACCTGTGAGAGAACCAACAGCTCTCCTGGGAGTCTGAAAGATCCCTCCCCCCTATTTTCATGAGTCTCCCAGACATTTCGGGAGGGTTGGCAAATATTCTATTAACTTAAAATTCCCCAAATGATATGTGAAAGGGGTTTCCAAGCTATACAACCCAGTTATGATATATCCGGCAGAAAGCTAGCAGATTGTTTCTAATGATGACAAGTAAAATTGTGAATAAGTATCTGGGCTCTAATACAGAATGTAACAGAGTATTCTTGAAAGGCAGTGGCGGAACTACCACCATATCAGCTGTAGAAGCTGCTACGGGGTTCACCGTCACTAAGGAGCCCGGCCAGCAATGAACAGTAACTTCATTTTCACTGACAGCAAGGCCCTGTCATAACATGCAATCGCCTGGTACTGCCAGTGTCAGAACAGGATGGGGCCCCCTACTGACAGGCGACGGGATGTTTTGACAGGGCTTGGCCAGCAGTGAACAGTAAGTTACCATTACTTACTTTTCACTGCCATCTGGGCCCTGGAGGAGTAGAGCGCCACCAACGCCTTGTCCTGCTATTCGACCCAGTAGGTTTAAGGCCTTAAAGCTACCAGACATCAAACATGAATCGTTCACTTGGGGGAGCCGGCCTGCAGCTCGTCGTGGGACCATGGATACAGGTGAATATTTTTTGTTTCTTTTTAACTAATGTGGCCCTATATACCTACGAACCGGAGGCCACCTACCACCTATATTGCTGTGGCCTACATACCTACCTACCTGGGGCCTATCTATGTACTTAATCGAGACCTACCTACTTCTTACCTAACTACCTGGGGCATGTCTACCTACCTAACTTGGGGCTACCTATCACCTACTTGTGGCCTACCTCCCTAGGGCCTATCTAGCTACCTAACTGGGGGCTACCTACCACCTACCTACTGAATTGGGGCCTTCCTACCTATCTGGCATCTACCTACTGCCTACCTGGGGCCTATCTACTTACATATCTTGGGTCTACCTACCACCTAGATACCTAAATGGGGCTTGCCTTCGTAGTTGGGGTCTACCTACCACCTACCTGGAGCCTATCTACCTATCTAACTTGCCTATCTGCCTATCTCCTACCTAACTGGTGCTTACTTACTTGGTCTGCCTGCCACCCTTTCTGGAGCCTACCAACTTACCTACTCGTAGTCTACCTACCTACCTGAGACTTAACAACCTACCTACATAAGGCCTACCTATCTGGGGCCTACCATCCGATGTAGGACTTTCAACCTTTGTAATAGGGGCTTACCTACCTACCTAACTAGTAAAATGATTCTGAGGGGTACAGGCCACAGCTGTAGCACAACCTCGGGAAGGTTAGTCATCTGCTGTCCCCCACAACACCACTTCTCGAGACTGTGCCTCTATACTAAGTTCTGTACCCTCTCTCCTACCAGTGGGAAGTTTGTACAGAGGTGGGGGACACTGAGGGAGGGGCTGGAAAAGTGAGAATTCTAAGATATTTGTGTGCAAATTGTTCAGGGATGAGTTGTGGCTGGGAGAAGTCATCATGGTTGTCTGAAGTGGATGGTGAAGAAAAGGGAAAGTGAACGACTCATCAGAGAAGATGTCACCTGTGAGTCACAAGATGGGCACTGTAGTCAGTATGGGCCACATGTATGAAAATTATCTAGGTCTAAAACCTTCTTTGTTACCCACAGCAACTAACCAGAGTTCCCCTTTCATTTCCTCAGAGCACTATATAAAATGAAAGGGGTGCTCTTATTGGTTGCTCTGAGCAACAAGAAAAGACCTAGACAGTTTTCATACATGTCCCACTATATACCATGTGTACACTGGTACCTACCACTATATGGTCACTCTACGGAGATAATATACAGTCTGCAGAGCCTGTATACAACTGATATATACTACTATATGGTCACTATATGGCGGTAATATTGGTATTTACATACTGATCTTTATCCTGTAATAGTATAGGGGTATTATTTAATCAGCATGAAAAATTCACTTTTATCTGGTGTGATTCTTGAAGTTAATGTTATCAAACCTAAAATACCTGAATTTACTGCACTACATACGACAGAGTTGATTGACAACTTTATAACTAGAGACTTCTAAATAGTAAAAATGCAAATCATTAACAGACTTTAACATTTACAAGCATCTCATATAGTTCTTGGACACAAATCAGTTTGTGGTTAGAAGAAATGAGATCTGCCCACCACATCAGCCAAGAAGGCAACATGATTTACTGACCATAAACTGTATTTACAGTATTTAAAAATAAGCCCAGGTCACAGCTGGAAACTAAGACGCTAGGACTGCTTATTACTCCCCTACAGAGCCATCTGCACAATATTTAAGACTAACATGGGTTAATGACTGCTATATATTAAGAACATTTCAGCAAAGTAAATTCTCTTACGGTTAGATATCTTATAGGGGTTATTTAACAAAGACAAACCCACTTTAAATAGAACAGGGCAGATTGCTTGGGAGTTGGCCATCCTAACCACGGTGATCAGCATTATTCCTAGGAGTAGCCCCATCTTGCTTTACAGCTTCTCATGGGGAATGAGCATAAAATACCAATCGTATTGGAAGTGGAGGGTTGGTTCTGCTGCCTTTCTTAGAAATCAGCTCATAGATGGTGGCCCATGGGTGTCAAAGCCAGCTGTTTCTACCACTGTTACAAGATGCTTTTCCATCATTTAGGCTATAAATTGTGCACAAAATTTCACACTCCCAGGAACACCAATGCTGCCACCACTTATCAAATATGGGTGATAAGTACCATCTAGCATAAACAGGTAAGGCTTGGATCACATCTTCATCGAACATTCTGTTCGGAACCTCTGTCGCAGACATGCAAACAGACCCATTTCACAATGGACACCAACGGCGGCTGATGGACTACAATGGGTTCATCGGGTTTCCACCGCAGTGTTAGTCAATTAGGTGGAAAAAATTAGTGCACATAATTGTTCTATTTTTTTTGTCATTTCCGACAAAACGTGCAAAAGAGCCACAAAACGTCCAATGCAGATGTGAACCAGGTCTAGCATGGACAAGTCACCAACAAGGCAAGACTATTATCCCCTAAATGCCCAGGCCTATTTTTTTCACGGTCACGGTTTCCTGCTCGTCGTCCCAGAGCCAGGTCCGGGTGGCAGGTTGGTGTTCAGAAGGCCCTGACCTGTCGCGTCTTTAAGCAGCGCAGGAGGCAATGTCATCCCCTCCTGCACTGCTGTATTTCCTAGGCCGACAACCCGTAGGCTTCCGGCCTAGGAAATCCCGGGAGCAATGTCCAGAAACGAGGTCTGGGAGCGCGGTTCCCGGCAAGGAGGGGAGGTGAGATTGCCTACAGTGTGGCTCTAAAATATGGGGTGGGACAGGAGATTATCTACGGTGGGGCTCTAAAATATGGGGGGGGGGGGGATTATTACCTACAGTGGGGGCTCTAAAATATGGGGGGAGGAGATTACTTACAGTGAGGAATCTAAAATATGGGGGGGAGATTACCTACAGTGGGGCTCTAAAATATGGGGGGGAGTTATTACCTAAAGTGGGGGCTCTAAAATATGGGGGGGGGATATTAAAAAAAGTGGGGGGTGATAAAATATGGGGGGATATTACCTACAGTGGGGCTTTAAAATATGGGGGGGAGCTATTACCTACAGTGGGGGCTCTAAAATATGGGGGGGAGCTATTACCTACAGTGGGGCCCTAAAATATGGGGGGGGAGATATTACCTACAGTGGGGGCTCTAAAACATGGGGGGGGAGATATTACATACAGTGGGGGTTCTAAAATATGGGGGGATATTACCTACAGTGGGGCTCTAAAATATGGGGGGGGGGATTATTACCTACAGGGGGGCTGTAATTTACAGGGGGGATTATTACCTACAGGGGGGCTGTAACATATAGGGGGATTATTACCTACAGGGTGCTGTAACATATGGGGGGATTATAACCTACAGGGAGCTGTAACATATGGGGGGATTATTACCTACAGGGGGAATATAAAATACAGGTGGGAATATAATCTATAGGGGGCTATATAACCTCCAGGGGGTCCTATCACCTACAAGGGTGTACAACCTTCCGGGGCATACATACAAGAGTGCAGTATAGATCCCAACAAGGGGGGGGCTATATATACAGGGAGTAGTATATCTCCTTGTACCTAGAGGGGGCAGTATATCTACCTACAGGGGGAAAAATATCTAATTGTACCCACAGAGGGCTCTCTTTCCCCCTCTCCTTCTGTTTCCCTCCGCCTTTCTTTCTCTGCCTCTTTCCCTCTCTCTCCCCCTCTCTTTCTCTCTCCCCTATCCCTCTCTCTCCTGCTCTCCCTCTCAACCTACTTTCTTAATAGTGGGCAACATTACGACCTATTTACTTAAAGGGGGGGGGGGGTGCACCCACAACAGAGGTGGGAATTGGTAGGGAAGTGTTCATAAAGTAAGAAGTCTAAGATGTCTGTATGGTAAATTCTGCAGTTCCAAGTTGCGGCCGAGCGAAGTCGTCATAGCGATCTGGACAAGATAGAGAAGAAAAGGGAAAAAGAACGATTCAAGGAACGAATGATCATATAGGACGTCTCCAGAGAGTCCCTCGTGTCAGGGGTTATTTTGTGTTCCTATTAGATCAGTGCTGAAGTCACTGTCATGTGTCATGTCAATGTCATGTCTCTGTATGGTGGAGTTAGTAGGTTATAAGGTTATCGATAATGTATATATTTGTCCCTGTGAGTAGTTGTGTTTTTTTGGGGGCCCAGTGCACAGCTCTTCCCAGGAGCCCATAATGCTGTTAAGACGGCCCTGGTAAATACCATTCTTACTATAATTCATAGACATCAGCAAGGGGTATTGGAATGCAGTTCATTTGTAATATTACTCAAGGATAATTTTTCGTTTGCGGAAACTCTGGAGTTTGGATTTACCAAGCATTGTACATTAGTTTTTGCGGCAAAATGTGTAGGTTTTTTTTTTAAAGAAAAATTTAGCCCCATTTTAAAAGGCTATTCCCATCTCACTGATTAGCTTTAAACATGTTGACAAGGGTAAATAAAGACTTTTCATAAATAAAATGCTATTCTGATGTTGCTTCATTTCAGAGTTATAGCAGCTCTTATTTCTTGATTGTTTACAGATGGTTTTCTAGCTTGTCGACCACCTCCCTCTGCTCCAGCAGGCCTGGCCAGGATGATGGCCGTAAAGAGGAATAGACCAAAATTCCTCCTGACATGTGCGCAAACCTCATCATCAACTACAAAAAACGTCTGACTGCTGTGCTTGCCAACAAGGGTTTTGCCACCAAGTGTTAAGTTTTTCTCACTGCAAAATGCATATATGTTTATATAATTTATACAATGTGATTTTCTGGATTTTATTTTGGATATTCTATCTCTCAATGTTAGAATTAACCTACCCTCAAAATTGTAGACTGTTCATGTCTGTCAGTGGGAAAACTTACACAATCAGCAAGGGATCAAATAATTATTGCCTTCACTGTATAGAGATGTTCTGTAAGGCTATGCCTCCACTGCACGTTTTCGGTCTTTTTTTAGGCGTTTTCGTTTTCCGAAACTGCTGAAAAAAATGACTGAAAACAGGTCCCATAGACTTTAATAGTAAAAAGGTTCCGCAGTCTCCACAGAACGTTTTCTTTCAGCTCATTTTTGCTCCCAGTCATTTTTTGAAACATGTTGCAAAAAAGCTCCAGAAAGGGCAGAAAATTTACTATTAAAGTCTATGCAAACCGCCAGACGTTTTTTGCAGAAATCCGCACACCAAAAAACGGTCGGTTTTTGAGCCGTTTTTAACCATGCTCTGGACAAAAAACTTAGTTTTATGAACGGTTTTAGGTTTTCAGTGAGTTTTTGTCCAATGCCGTGTAGCCCTAGCCCTAAGAGTGTCTCCTGTTCTGAAGGATTTAAGCCATCCATGTACTACCTATGTGGTCATTCTGAATCAGCTAATTGCTGGCCTGAAAGGGGTTGTACATACTTGTCAATCTTGACTCACAAATTTGGAAGGTTTTAGCCCCATGCCTGAAAAATGTTCCTGACCAGTCCTTCATGTCATGATCATGTCTGATTGTGACGACTCCAATTGTTTTTCTTCTTTTTCTGCAGGCTGCTGATTGGTTCCTCAAAATTCAGGTTGAACCAAGTCATCCCAAAATTGAAGTGTAACATTACCCCTGACCCACCAAGGAACACCAATGGGAATTGTGGAGTGGAGGTTTGCATAAACCCTGAGCTTTCTGTGCCCTGGTTTGCAGAAGACTCCTGGAAAAAAAAGACGAGTTGTTTCTGATTAGATAAAGCCTTAAATGCTATCAGATCCAGACGACTATCTTCAGAAGGCTGCAATTTTATTTAAATTGTATATTTATAAGTATATATCATACAAAGATTTGGACTTATTTTAGAAATTGAAAGATGAATATTTAATAAACTCAGAAGCCGTGTTGTTGGATTTACTTTTCTACTTCCAAATTTTTCTGCCCCCCCCCCCCCCCCCCCCCCCGGGGGGGGGGGGGGGGGGGGGGGGGGGGGGGGGGGGGGGTTTTTTTTTTTTTTTTTTCTATTATTGCTTAGTGCTACATGACTGAACCAAGTGACTCCAGCGTAGTAACAGAGACACAAAGAGGCGCATAGCTAGCGCATTGCAATGTTGGAAAGGGAGGCAGCACTATCTATAGCACTATATCTATATAGCATCTATAGTGCCCACAAAACTGAATTAGGTGGCAGTATAATCAGTGCTTATTATACATCATGTAAGCCTGCTGTTCTGTTCAGTTCTACTATACACATATAATTGACCGGGCCTATTAAAGTCTGGATTTTTTAACTAATTTAAGTGTTTTATTTGAATTTCTTTTGCATTATTATACTGTATGTGAACATGGTCGTTCATAAACAAATGAAAAATGAAATCTAAAACTTAATTTTTATTTTTTTATGTCAAAAAATGTTACATGGCCTTATTGAATTATTCATGCATATTGCACATTTGCACAAAAAAATCTTTATAAAACTGTAAACTATAACTAATAACATCAAACTGTATGTAAATATTTTTTTTTCAAAAAAAACAAACAAAAAATAAAAAGTCTAGTTTTTTCTATATAAAATGTGAAATAAGATTCAAGGTGCTAAATTTACTGTTTGCATTTGTCACAAGTATAATTGACATGTCTTTTGCATAAGTACTTTGCACATTTGCAACATATCACATTTGTCTTGTGATTACTTGATGTTGGACAGAAGGTGCATCGTTTCCGTTTTAGGCTGGTTGCACTGCTGGTGGAGGCCATGGGTATCGTCGCAGTGCTAGCGGAAGCCTTTGGTTCACTTTCTTCAGCATGCTGTTGGATCCTGTGGACATTTTGTCAGACAGAATTTATTAGTGCTCTTTTCAGGTCATCATTAGATAATAGAACCAGCTAATACAAGGAATCAGCTAAGACAAATAATTCACATTTATCATGTGAAAGGTTGACAACTGAATTGAACCATTTCTATAAGAACAGCACATAACTATACTGGAGAGGAATCCATCTACAGTATCATAATTTGAAAATGTATGTATGTGTAACTCTGCATGGACCAAAAGGACCTAGAAAAATTGATAAATAGTAGTAAATGAACTATATAGACCAAAATAAGATTATAACTTCTTTATTTTTTCAAAAAATGCCTATAAAAGGCTATCGGTCATTTTTGACCGAACAGTACAAGTGTAAAAAAAGTGGAGCAAAAAGTAAACAAAAAATAAATAAAAACTGCTATTAGTAAGAACCCCTCAAATGAGGAAAAGTCAATGAACCACAAGTTTCAGAAACGCATAATGAATATGTTAAAAAATATCAAATTTCAAATTCGGTCATTTTTGACCAAATAGAACAGCAGGGTTAAAGGGGTTGTCCCGCTACAAAGAATAGCTTTCAAAATGTAGGGAACACTAAATGAAGATGTTTTCCAAATATATTGCTTTGTTCATCTTTTTATGTTAAGGAGCTACAAATGATTTTATTACCTTCTGAGGGCTTTCTAGTTTCCCAAGTGACCGACCTGTGTACTCTTTTCTCCCCTGCTGTTTGTTCTATCTGATAGCAGGGAGTGATGTCATCACACAGGTTGGGCAGCACAGAACTTCCGACAGTGAGAGCTTATGTGTTATCTGATCTTTCAGACAAAAGACAGTAATTACTCTACTGTTTACATTAGCTCAGTAGTTTCTCTGGACCTCAGAGAAGGTAATTTATTTAAAGTAGACTAATAAACAGAGAGGTCTGAATACACTGATCTCATATGCTAATTACAGACAGCTTGACCAGGAAGTGACAGAGCCAAGCATCCTATGAAACTTTGAGATGAGACAACCCCTTTAAAGATAAGGAGGCAGTACTATCAGTGCACACTGTATATCATTTAGAGATGAGGAGGCAGTACTTTCAGTATTTTTTGGTGAAGAGAAAGGGACCATTTTAGAGAGGACAAAGAGTGTCCTGAGTCACCAGACGCCAACACTGTGCACAGTTGGGCTGAAACCGGGTTAAGTGCCAGATGCCAGTACCTTTGCACAATTGGACTGGGTCGGAACCAGACAGGAGTTGTCAGGAGTGTTCTAAGTCAAGAGATGGGGTCTGAAATATGCTACAGAGACAGGTGCCGTGGTGATTTGCTATGTAACCTCCGCAAGAAGAGTACTGTGAGTAAAGCCTGAAGTTTTCAGTGAAGCTTTGTGGTTGCTGTTATTAAGCGCCGGTGTACCACACAACCACCACTGCCAATATTACACTCATCATCCACTCGCGCCCCTGCATTGCTTTACAAGGGCACACTGAACATGATTTAGAGACAAGGAGGCGGGCTTCAGTGCATGCATACCATTTGAGCCCCGGGGGATAACAACATGCCAATGTACATCACTTACAGACAAGGAGGTGATACTATCAGAAAACTTTTGTATACATTTTGAGACATCAAATCATATCATTTACGGGAAGCACAGAACTATAAAAAACAGGGAAGTAGTTTTATCAGCCCTTTTTTTTAAAAAAGAAAAGTGTGGAGACACAGTACTATCTATGGCTACATCATGCAAATGACTTTTTTCATTTAAAGTTCATTTTCAATATTAGCTGTCACATGTCCACATAAATCATAGTATATCTAATCATGTGACTAATTGTCTGAATTTTTCACCTTCTGCAGGCTCCATCTTTCACTGTCCATTTTCCCTGAACTTTGCTTCAGTGGGGATGGAGACAACTGTTTAAAAAGTTTTCCATACACGCACAAAGAAAAGGATGAGATCCTATCTTCCCCTCTTCATACATCAAAGGGAAAGAGCACCATCGGGTATATCATGTTAGTACACAGTGGTGCTGCTGTGTATCCAGCACTGAGGTGAGAAAAAAACTTTTGGGGGGGTGTCACCATTTTGGGACGGGGGGTCGGGGCCCCACAAGAATTTGGGATTCGGGGGAACCCACCCACTGTACAGAAAAATTCCCGGTCTGGGTGTAAATGCCCCTTTTTACCACATAATACGTGTTCAAAACAGAATTGTATTGTGTAGTACAATTTATACACATTTGTCAGTAACTTTCCCAAGACACAGAGCAAGTAGCTCCATCCATATCCCCCTCCACCCACATACAATTCCTCCTCCATGTTTCCTTGGCAGGGAAACCTCACCACCTTCTAAAATAAACCCACAAAAAGTAAAAGTCTAACTCCTAATCACAGGGTCACTATACCCACGCCAATATAACCTACAACACTGCTATATGGAGACCACATAGTGGTCAGACACCAGCTGAGATATAACCTACAATACCGCCATATAGAGCCCAAATAGGGGCAGAACCCATCAGGTATAACCTACAACACCCCCAATTAGAACCAAAGAGGCAGCCCACCAGCTCAGGTATAACCACAACACCCCCATAAAGAGACCACATAGGGTCCAAAACCCTCGGGTCAAAACCATTACCCTGAATCAGCACTGACCAATATAGAAGAAAAAAAACCTGTTAGGGACTCACCGGAGACTTAATTGATGGCCCCCTTTTTCTCTAAAATTTTGTTCTTATTCCCTTTCTTCTGCATCCTTCCCCACACCCCATATGACTTGTCCCGGCCACAATCATTCCTGCAAAAATTTACACCAAAAATCTAAAACCTAAATTTTTCCCAGCATCTTTATTCCCTTTCCCCCTTTAAAATTTTTCCCAGGGGGGGGAGAGCGGGTACAAGCCATAATTTAAGGGGCTAGTCCCAAGGGTTGGAAGGGGGAAGAGAAAAAAACCCCCCCTGGAGAAATGCAAAACTATGGCGATGCCCTCTAAAATTAATTCCCGGGGTAATAGGCAAGACCCCCGGGAAGGAAGGCAAATAGGAACCCCCCCAGGTAACTAGATAGGCCCTCTTTGGGTGGGTAACCCCCTCGGATAAGTTGGGGGGGAAACCTAGCCGGGGTGGGTAGGTAAAAAGCCCCCAGGTAGATAAGCGGGCCCCCAATTGGGAAATTTGATGGGGCTAAAAGTTACGTTGGGGGACCTATTAGGTAGCTGTTTGGTGTTGGGTAGTCCAATTGTTGGCGTGGGTGTGGTTGCCCCCGTTGGGTAAGCGTGGGGTTTGGGGTTCCCCTTTATAAGGTTTCAAGCAGCTGGGCCCCCCTTTAGGTAGTAACAGACAGTTAGGGGGCTCCTTAGGTGTATACAGGTATTTTAGGGGCCCCTTTAGCTAGTGGCAGGAATCGGGCCCATTTACTAGTGTGTAGGTAGTCGGGGCCCCGTTTAGTTTTTATTACCGGGGGGCCCCTCTTTAAAAGCCAGGGCCCCCTTTTTTAATTAGCCGGGGCCCCCCTTTTACTAGTCAGGGTCCCCTTTAGTATTAGGACCCCTTTTAGTTAGCCGGGGCCCCCCCCCTTTACGTCCCAAAGGGCCCCCCTTTACGAATAAAGGCCCCCCTTTTTTAGCCGGGCCCCACTTTAGATAGCCATTTCCCCCCTTTTATGTACCCGGGGCCCACTTTAGATGCAGTCCCCCCCCTTTTGTATCGGACCCCTTAGTTAGTCGGGGCCCCCCCCTTACGACCAAGCCCCCTTTGTGTACCCGGGGGCCCCCCCCTTTAGATTGTCGGGGCCCCCCCTTTATGTGCCGGGGCCCCCCTTTAGTAGTCAGGGCCCCCTTTATGTACCAGGGCCCACTTTAAATAACCGGGGGCCCCCCTTTATTAGCCAGGCCCCCCTTAAAAGTAGCCGGGCCCCTCTTTAATAGTCGGGGGCCCCCCCTTTTATGTAGCCGGGGCCCACTTTATGTAGCCGGGGCCCACTTTAGAAGCCGGGCCCCCCCTTTTAGAAAGCCAGGCCCCCCTTTGTAGCAGGGCCCCCCTTTATGAGTCAAGCCCCCCTTTTATTTTAGTCGGGGCCCCCTTTACATACCGGGGACCCCTTTATGTACCCGGGGCCCCCTCTTTAAACCAGGGCCCATTTAGATACCCAAAGGGCCCCCCCTTTTTAGCCGGGGCCCCCCTTTATTAGTCAGGGTCCCCTTTTATGTAGTCAGAGCCCACTTTATGTAGCCAGGGCCCCCCCTTTATGCAGCCAGGCCCCATTTTAGATATACAGGGCCCCCCTTTATGTAGCCAGGGCCCACTTTAGATAGCCAGGGCCCCCTTTTAGAATTTGGGTAGCCAGGGCCCCCCTTTATGTAGCCATGGCCCCCCTTTAGATAGTCAGGGCCCCTCTTTAGATAGTCAGGGCTCTCCTTTATGTAGCCAGGGCTCACTTTAGATAGCCAGGGCCCATTTTAGATAGCCAGGGCCCCCCTTTATGTACCCAGGGCCCCCTTTATGAGCCGGGCCCCTTTAATAGCCAGGCCCCCCCCCCCCTTTAATACCCGGGGGCCCCCCTTTATTAGTCAGGGGGCCCCCCTTTAGATCAGGCCCCCCCTTATTAGTCGGGGACCCCCCTTTACTAGCCGGGGGCCCCCTTTTATTAGCCAGCCCCTTTTTTAATAGCCAGGGCCCACTTTAGATAGCCAGGGCCCACCGTTATGTAGCCAGGGCCCCCCTTTATGTAGTCAGGGCTCCCCTTTAGATCAAGCCACTTATGTACCGGGGCCCCCCTTTATGCAGCCAGGGCCATTTTAGATATCCGGGGCCCCCCTTTATGACCAGGGGCCCACTTTAGATAGCCGGGCCCCCTTTATATTTGGGTAGCCGGGCCCCCCCTTTAGGGTGCCAGGGGCCCCCCCTTTAGAAGTCGGGCCCCCTTTTTTTAGATAGTCAGGGTTTCCCCTTTATGTACCAGGCCCATTTAATACCCCGGGGGCCCCTTTAGATAGCCAGGGCCCCCCTTTATGTAGCCGGGGGCCCACTTAGGTGTGGGGGCCCCCCTTTATACAGCCAGGGCCCACTTCGGTAGTCAGGGCCCCCTTTATACAGCCAAGGCCCACTTCGGTAGTCAGGGCCCCCTTTATGCAGCCAGGGCCCACTTAGGTAGTCAGGGCCCCCTTTATGCACCCAGGGCCCACTTGGGTATGGGGCCCCCCTTTTGCACCCCGGGGCCCACTTAGGTAGTGGGGCCCCTTTTTATGAGCAGGCCCACTTAGTTTTTTTAAAAAAAGCAAAAAAAACCACTTCCCTGGCTCCGGCCCCCTGGCCGCCCCGACTGCCGCGGTCCCTTTCTGGCCCCGCATAGGGGGCGCGGTGGATGATGTCCCCGTGCTGCCCCGCAGCATAGGGGCCGGCGCCGGGGAGGCTGAAGGCCTAGCGCGTTTACCTCCAAGCGGTCGGGGGAGCGCACGCTAGTGGGGCTGTTTCTCCGCGAAACCCACGCCCCCCGGGAGCGGGGAAAATTTGTCCCCAACCCCGGCCGGGGCCTGGACCTTTTGCCAGGTCCCGGGGGTTCAGTGACCGGGTGGCGGCGGGAGCCCCCGGGGGGCGGCGGGGACTTCCTCCAGGGCCCACACGCTCGGGGGGGGGGGGGCCCCCCGGGGTTTCCACCCCACCCCTGGCGGCCCATCCGAGCCGAAGTTACCAAAGCCGTATTTGTGGGGTATACTTCGGCACGTAATAGTGTACGCACCAAAAATATGATAAAATCATTAACAAACCCAGCACTCATTGAGTTCTGTGTAAAATTTTATTGTTGTTCAGAAGATGGTGATTTTGTATAAATTTTTTCTGTCACTTTTTCATGTCTTTTTGCCCGAGAAAAAAGAAATTAAAACAGTCAGAAAGCTGCCTCGCCTTAAAAGTGCGCGCTTTCAGCGATGCTAATGAAGGTGTATTGTGGGGCGTACCGGTGTGTGCGGCAATACATCGTGTGATGTTCCTCTCCTGAAACAGCAGTGTCTGGGTTTATAGAATTAAAAAACTTTTTTCCATTGGGGGGTGGATTTTTTCCTTCCCCAGCACTTATGGGCCGGTATTAACCTTTCGTATTATTGTTTTCAATTGCGGGTTCATATTCATGTTTCCTTTTAGCAGCAGAAATGTTCAGGAAATATCACAAATCCCTGTAAAATCACTTTACCACAAGCCCCATGTTTCCCTATGAGAAACACAGGCTTTTCAACCATTGCCAGAAACTCAGCAGGTTCCTATCTAACAACAGTGAGGCCAGAGCTACAGTGTAAGTCATGGAACTGTTAAGATTTCCCTCTTATGTGACCTTTCCATTCTTTCCAGTCACTGCTTCCTCCAGGGCTAAAGAAAGTAATATTTAAAAAAAAACTTTACAGTAGGGCACTGCTGTAGAAAGGGGGTTTCTCACATAGACAGACCAAGTGTTATTAGCAGGCAGGTCGTGTCTGGCTTTACATCTTCCCTGCATAATCTTTCATCCATATCATCCATGTGCCCGACTGCCCTGAATTATGTGGTTTATGCTGATTGTATCAGTGCACTGTCATATTTTTCCGGGGTATTGCTTGTATTTCCCCGGCTGTCAGAAAAAATATGAAAAAGGGCATTAGGTGGCAGTATATATCACTGAAAACAGTGCATAGTACTGGCAAACAAACTGTTCAACCAATTAGGTAAAAGTAACACAAACAAGTGATGCTTCATCAAAAAGAACTGGATTAAAAAATAGTTTTCCCATCCAGAATTTTTTTTGGCATCTCCACCTCTGTGGCTCCCACATATCGCCAGAATGGGCGTCCCCCAAAACACCTGATCTGCTTTATGCCGTGGATACCATAAAAGGAGAAGTGACTGCGCATGCGCTGCTCTCTCTTTATCCAATTAAAAGGACGGGGCCAAGCACCTGTGCCACAAAGCAGGGGATAGCTGTTGGTGTCAGAGATGCGATGCTCAGCCATCATTTTTTATGGCATGTACAGTACTGTGGATATACCATAGATGTCTGAATGGGGGAAAACCCTTTAAGGATTTTTGCCCCCTTTAGAGGTTGTTAATTTTATTAAAGGGCTTCAAATAAAAGGGGGGTGAAAACAACAACTTTTGCAATTGATGTGATTTTCAAAGCTTCTTGTTTTCACAGCCCCTTATCTTTGTTTTTGGTAAACACTGTTTTCCCCCCTCCGGGCAGAACCACCTCCCTTTCATTCAAATTTGATGACCCGTCTACTAATTTTTACATTCTGTTCAGCCCACGGTCGTATTCACGGGAGCGCTCATTCCTGCCTCTCTCACTCAGATTAAGGGGCCGGCAACAATTCGCTTTGTACAGCTAGCAGCTCCTCATTGAAACTGCAGGCTGCTTCTACAATCAGAACACAGCAGACTTGTGCCTCGGTGCCTAATGCTCCTGCGAGTACGGGGCCGGCAACATTTCACTCTGCACAGCCACCAGCTCCTCAATGACACTGCAGCTGCTTCTATAATCAGAAAACAGCAGAATTGTGCAACGGTGCCTAATGCTCCTGCATAGAAGGGAGAGTTCATAGAAGATTGGATTCAACTGTAACAAACCTCCAGCTGTGAGAGAAGAAGAGAGCAGTGCATAGAAGGCTGTCTAGACTGAATGCAGGCCTGTGGTATGTAAACAGGTCTTACATAATACTACTGCAAAAGGAGAGGAACGACACAGTGATATGTGGAGGGGGGGTTGAACAAACTGAATTGGGAGCGAGCATGAACAGTGAAGGGGGGCATGTTGTCATCCCCCTTCAGTTAAGAAACACCCAGCTGGGAGGGGAAGACACGCCCCAGGATTTCAGGAACTGAGAATATCAAGCTACAAGAAAACAGCCGAACTGATGAAGCGATACATACCCTTTAAGCTCCAAACCTAAAAAGTACTTAATGACCAGCAAAATTTTGTAGTGTTTGCCTCCTTGCATTTCAACAATTGTAATTTTTTAGTGATACAGTTGTATGAGGGCTTGTTTCGTGCAGGATAAGTTGTATTTGGGGGCACAGTTTAAGTTTACAAATAAACTACTGCAGGTTTTTTTTTTATTTTTTTTTTTACTTTTTATACCATTGACATTTCACATTAAATAACCATCTGGATGAATTCTACAGGTTATTATGGTCATGTAGATATCTAATATGTGTAGGGTTCTTTTGTGTGATGTATGCACAATAACTTTTTTATTAAATATTTATTTTTATTTTACTATTTATTTTATTAATTTTTTTCTACACTTTTTAAAGTTTTTTACTCACAGTGTGCCCTGACCGCAGGCTTGTTATACAGACAGCCCTGGGGCTGACTGTACAGACATTCCCCGGGCTCCATCGGGTCACCGGGAGGCCCGATCACCCATTGAAGCAGGAGAATGCTCTTTGATTATGCCGTGGTCAAGCTCCGGGGATCGGAGGTTTCCTCTGCTTCCCTGCACTTGCAGACACTGCTCTAGAAACAAAACTGTTACCATAGCTCTGTCCTTAGCCCAGCTGCGGCGCTGGGAGTCACAAAACTCAGGTTAACAACCTAAGGCTCTGTCTACACTGCACAGAAAAACGTCCGTTTTTTCAACGTTTTTCATTTTCTAAAAACGCTGGGAAAACGACTGCAATCATCTCCCATAGACTTCTATTGTAAAATCGTCCTGCTGTCTCCACTGGGCTTCTTTTTTCTGCTCGCTTTTTTCACTGGTCGTATTTTGCAACATGTTCTAAAAAACGGCAGAGCAGAAATTTACTACAGGAGTCTATGTAAAGCGGGCGACGTCTTTTGGCGTGTTTTTTGGCGCATTTTCGCTGCGTTTTTTGCCGCGATTTTTCAATGAAAACCTCCCAGGAGACCCAAGTCCCACCTATAGTGGGTGTAAGAAAGGTTATTCATTATCAAATCTGCATACAAGTGTCTTATGTGTCCTTGTCTGTACCATTTGTAATAAAATGATCATGCTTTGGTCGCTAACGATTTTTGCGCAATTCATATTTTTTTCGCTAAAAATACGTTATTTACAGATTTTGGCGTCAGAATCTGTTTTTTTTTACAGATTTTGATGCTAAACTCCTTTTCTAAACATATTTTGGTGCTAATAAAGTTATCTTGCTGCTGATGATGAAAATACGTTTTTTACGGATTTTGGCGCCAGAATACGTTTTTTACGGATTTTGGCGCCAGAATCCGTTTTTTTACATTTTTGGACACTAAAATAATTTTTTTTACAGATTTTGGCGCCAATAACGTTATCTCGCCTCTGACGCCAAAAATACATTTTTTTCAGATTTTGGAGCAAAAATACGTTTTTTTTCGTTTTTTGACACTAAAATAATTTTTTTAATTGATTTTGGCGCTAATAACGTTATCTCGCGCCTGACGCCAAAAATACGTTTTTTATACATTTTGCCGCAAGAATCCGTTTTTTTACGTTTTTTGACACTAAAATAATTTTTTTAACTGATTTTGGCGCTAATAACGTTATCTCGCTTCTGACGCCAAAAATACGTTTTTTACGCATTTTGGCGCAAAAATCCGTTTTTTTACTTTTTTGGCACTAAAATAATTTTTTTTAACTGATTTTAGGCAATAACGTTATCTCGCTCTGACGCCAAAAATACGTTTTTTTTCCCCGTTTTTACGTTTTTTGGCACAAAAATATTTTTTTTACAGTTTTCTATAACGTTTTTTGACGCTAAAATAATTTTTTTTTACGATTTTGGCACTAAAATAACGTTTTTTCGTTTTTGACGGCAAAATAATTTTTTTTACGATTTTGGCACTAAAATTCCGTTTTTTTTTTACGTTTTTTGGCACTAAAATAAATTTTTTTACAGATTTTAGCGCCAATAACGTTATCTCGCCACTGACGCAAAAAAATACGGTTTTTTTACGGATTTTGGCGCAAAAATACGTTTTTTTACGTTTTTTGACACTAAAATAATTTTTTTTACTGATTTTGCCGCTAATAACGTTATCTCTCTTCTGACGCCAAAATAAGTTTTTTACGCATTTTGGAGCAAAAATCCGTTTTTTTACGTTTTTTGGCACTCAAATAATTTTTTTACAGATTTTAGCGCCAATAACGTTATCTCGTGCTTCTCCCCTACACCTGTCCTCTGCCTTTGACACTGTCGACCATTCCCTCCTGCTACACATCCTCTCCTCCCTCGGCATCACGGACTTGGCTCTTTCCTGGATCTCCTCGTACCTCACTGATCGGACTTTCAGCGTCTCTCATTCTCGCTCCACCTCCTCCTCTCGCCCTCTCTCTGTTGGTGTCCCACAAGGGTCAGTCCTGGGTCCACTACTCTTCTCTATCTACACTCTTGGCCTCGGTCAGCTCATAGCCTCACACGGCTTTCATTACCACCTGTATGCTGATGATACCCAACTCTACATCTCCGGCCCAGATGTCACCTCTCTGCTCTCCCGGATCCCTGACTGCCTGTCCTCCATTTCCTCCTTCTTCTCCTCCCGTCTCCTAAAACTAAACGTGGAGAAAACTGAATTCATTATCTTCCCACCGTCCCACTCCATCTCTCCACCCGATCTCTCTATCACTGTTAATGGCTACACTCTCTCACCAGCACCACAGGTCCGCTGCCTTGGATAATCTTTGACTCCAATCTGTCCTTCAAACCACACATCCAAACCCTCACCTCTGCTGTCACCTCCACCTAAAAAATATTTCCCAAATCCGCTCATTCTTAACTCTGAAAGCACAAAAATGCTGGTCCAGGCCCTCGTCATCTCCCGCCTCGACTACTGCAACCTCCTCCTCTGTGGCCTCCCAGCTAGCACCCTCGCTCCCCTCCAAACTATCCTTAACTCTGCTGCCTGTCTGATTCACCTCTCTCCCGCTACTCCCCTGCCTCTCCCCTCTGCCGATCCCTTCACTGGCTACACATTGCCCAGCGAATCCAGTTCAAGCTAGCAACTTTGTCCTACAAGGCTCGCCATCACGTCTCCCCTCCATACATCTCTGCCTTGATCGCTAGATGCCTCCCCTCACGCAACCTCCGCTCCTCACAGGACCTTCTTCTCTGCTCTCCTCTTATCACCTCCTCACATAACCGTCTCCAAGACTTCTCTCGTGCTTCCCACCACACTCTGGAACTCACTGCCCCAACACTTCAGACTCTCCCCCTCTCTCACCGGCTTCAAACGTAACCTGAAAACCTACCTCTTCAGGATTGCCTATAACCAACATTAACCGGGTTGTACTGCTCTGCCCCACGAACATGTCTGCCCCCACCTTCTGTCTCTTCACCCCTCCCTGTAGATTGTAAGCCCTCGCGGGCAGGGACCTCTCCCTCTGTTACAGTTGTTAAGTTACCATTATTGTCACTTGTAATTTCTCTGTACCCAATTGTTAATTTAAAAATAACCCGACCTAAAATGTACGAGCGCCCTGCTAAATCAAGGGCGCTTCCCAAAATAAATGATTTTAATACTTTTAATTTTTATAAAATAATTAGATATAATCCTCGCCTCTGACATTAAAAATACGTTTTTTTATGGATTTTGGCGCAAAAATAAGTTTTTTTACGTTTTTTTTTGACACTAAAATAATTTTTTTTACTGATTTTGGCGCTAATAACGTTATCTCGCTTCTGACGCCAAAATACGTTTTTTACGCATTTTGGCGCAAAAATCCGTTTTTTTACGTTTTTTGGCACTAAATTTTTTTTTTTACAGATTTTAGCGCCAATAACGTTATCTCGCCTCTGACGCCAAAAATACGTTTTTTTATGGATTTTGGCGCAAAAATACGTTTTTTTACTTTTTTTGACACTAAAATTATTTTTTTTTTTACTGATTTTGGCGCTACTAACATAATCTTGCTTCTGACGCCAAAATTTTTTTTTTACGTTTTTGGCTAAAAAAATTTTTTTTTTTACGTTTTTTTTGACACTAAAACAATTTTTTTTACTGATTTTGGCGCTAATAACGTTATCTCGCTTCTGACGCCAAAAATAAGTTTTTTACGGATTTTGGCACAAGAATCCATTTTTTATGGCTTTTGGGGCAAAAATCCGTATCTTTACAGATTTTGGCGCTAATAAAGTGATCTAGCTTTTGACGCAAATAAATTTTTTACGGATTTTGCCGGCAGAATCCGTTTTTTGACGGGTTTGGGGGCTTAGTTCAATATCTTTAAAAATTTTGGCGCTAATAAACTGATCTCGCTTCTGACACTAAAAATATTTTTTTTTTACGGAATTTGGCGCAATAATGCGTTTTTTGGGAGTTTGGCGCTAAAATCCTTTTCTTTACAGATTTTGATGCTAATACAGTTATCTTGCTGTATGGAAAGATAATGTGGGTTTTTGTGGATTTTGGTGCAAGAATCTGGTGCAAAATTTAATAAAGCAGTAGCACGCAGCAGCAGCACACAAAGGACAATGTGCTCACAATGGCTACAGTGATCTAAAGGAAGTGACTACTTAACATGTTAACTCCACCTGTAGGGTGTAGCTTACATCCAATGGCTTAATTTGTGCATACATTAAAAAGCAGAGCAAAGACGCTTCAAAAAAACGCTTCAAAAAACGCTCCAAAAAAACGAAAAATGCTTTTGACAGGCAGTGGACAGAAAACTCAGTTTCATGAACGTTTTTAGTAATTCGTTTTCAGGTCGTTTTTTGTCCACTGCAGTGTAGACATAGCCTAAAACAACGGCCGTCTATAGTCGGTAGCTGGTAGTTAAAGATTTTAGAAGACCTGCCCTGTCCCAAAAATAATAAAACTGCCATTATAATTTTACTCTATATTGACTCAAAACTTGAAGCCAGGGTTTTTGTATTCTCTTGCTGCCCCATTCCCCAAAATCAGTGCCATTTAATTCAATACCAAAAATGTCATTTAATAAACAGCATTGAAAGTGTGGCTTCAGCAATATGAGCTTGTGACACCTAGGGTATATTCACACTCTGTATTGGGGCGTGTACTGTATGTGCTGCAATACACTGGGTGTTTCAGAAGGTATGCACTCTTCAGCGCATGCTTCTAAAGCACAGGGAGGCAGCCGGCGGCGCGTAAGCGCCACGAAGAATCGACATGTCGCTTCTTTCCCCAGGCGTACAATACAATCGTATTGTACACCGGGAGAGACGACGCGTAATTCTCTATGAGATGCATAGTTCTCTATGAGAGCAATGAATTACCGTAATTGCGGCGCACATTTTGCGCGGATTAAAATGCAAATACACCGCGAAATGCGTGCCGTAATTACGCTGACAACAGTCAGGAGCCAGGCACCTGCAGCCAGAACACAGCAGACCAGCAGCAAGGAGAGCTATAGTAAGCATCCAGAATTTCCGCCTGTGATAGAATACCTATAGTTTAGGTAGTTAATTTTCACATGCAATTACCAATTTTGTTCTAAAGTATTGTTAAACAAAAATTTCTGAAAAATTAGGCTTGCCTACCTGAGGGACAGGCAGAAACCAGATGTTTTGTTTCAAGGCATTCTGCCTTCCTAATTGCAATCATCATTTTCCAATGAAGGGACTTGTAGTTCTTGGTTAAAACAGGATATCATGCCTGGAACACAAATTACATGCATTCCTAATACCAGTGGGGGATTGATCCGTCAGGTATTAAGGCAGTGCTTGAAGGCTCATAGCCATATAGGTTCTAAAGTCCATTACATAGTCAACTACAATACTGTAAGGTTTAAGGACAGGACATACGAGAAAGAAAAGTGCGTCTCAAATACAATCGAATTTGTAAAAATGCAATGATCTGAAAATCGCTTGTAGCCATATTTTATTTAGAACATAGAACACAAATCAGAAGGTAAAAATTTTATATTTTTCCATTTCATTTGACAAAATTAACTCATGTAGAAATTGGTGGCAGCAACACAAAATGGGACATGTTTTCTATTTGTGGAAGGTCTAAAATGCAGGCAAACGACCAGTTCGACACCCAACTTTTTCTGCAAAGCCATGCTGTTGTGATAGATGTAATATGTGGTTTAGTATTTTATTAAAATATGTAGGGCCTTCCCTCAGATGTTGTGCAGACTGCCTATCAGAGAGTAGGCAATATGCTTGTAGCAAATTGCTCCCACCTACAAGAGTAAGCCTTTGCATTAACTATAGCACCTAAAGGACTTAGGATTTGACTAAAAATGAAATATTACCTATCTAAGAGAAAATAATGTATGTTTCGATAAAGTCAGTTACTATGACTGACTCAACAACTTTTCGGGTCAATAAAAATTGCCCTCGACATGTCAAACAAGATGGTAAAATCAATGTAAAAATCAGCACTTTCAGATTAAATGACACAAAATTACATTTCTTGTAAATATTTCCATATTAATGGTTGCAATTCTTTCCATATGTCTCTCATATGTTTGAATTCATGGCACGTTTTAATACTGTGCTCGGGTGTTTAGGGCTCACAAACGTGTGCTAAAGTGATTGTACTAACAAAACAGATGACAGAAGATTTGAGATGAATAATCAGAGCAGCATGTAAACTCTACATAATAGCAATGTAAGGTCGATTATTTCATTTAAACCTACAAATTCACTGAAGGGAACAAATCCATCACAGACAAGAGTAATTATGGCTAATGACCATAACAAGATACATCTAAGAGGACGCCTTCACTTGTCGGCTGAAAATTAATTATATTTACAGTGCATGAGATTTGTGATTAAAACCTGCATGACTATTTTCATCAGATGTATGATTAATTTCCTATGTTACCATGTGTTCTATTGAACTTATGTATATGAAAAACACTCCATCATTGACATAGGCTGAAATACTCTTCTTAAATTCATAATTATTCTCTATAACCCTTGTATCCCCATCAGGTGCAGCCTCTGGAAGGCTCTGGAGCTCACTGTATACTTTGTTCACTTAACTAAATAACAAGCTTTCACCAATTAGAGCTCTGTAGCCTTGTCTACTACACTTTATAAGTCTCCGGCAGTCATGCTAGTGTAACAGTAATAGCTAGGAAGAGCTAAGTTGCCAATCACTGTTATAGACCCACCCACCCACAGCCTGAACAGAAAGTGTAAATCTAAAGTTGTATGTGGCTCTGTGAAACAGATAGACTATGAGACACCATATTTACCCATCAAGCCAGCTCACAATATGAGACTTTGTTCATAAGCTGCGAGCTGCGAACGTAGAAAGTAAGTGGTCAAAATAATGTGACTCAATTGTGAATTTGCCTGTATTTGTTGTATAAGTGCTTGTATGTGTTTATGTTTGTCCCTGTATGTTTGTAGATACAGTGGGGAAAGTAAGTATTTGATACAAAGTTTGCAAGTTTTCCCACCTACAAAGAATGGAGAGGTCTGTATTTTGTATCAAAGGTTCACTTCAACTGTGAGAGACAGAATCTAAAAAAAAATCACATTGTATAATATTTAAATAATTAATATACATTTTATTGCATGAAATAAGTATTTGATACAATAGAAAAACAAAACTTAATATTTGGTACAGAAATCTTTGTTTGCAATTACAGAAGTCAGATGTTTCCTGTAGTTCTTGATCAAGTTTGCACACACTACAGGAATTTTGGGCCACTCCTCCATACAGATCTTCTGCAGATCTTTCAGTCTTCAGGGCTGATGCTGGGCTACATTCAGTTACAGCTTCCTTCAAAGATTTCCAATTAGGTTCAGGTCTCTAGACTGGCTAGACCACTCCAGGACCTTGAAATGCTTTTTATGGAGCCACTCCTTAGTTGCCCTGGCTGTGTGTTTTGGGTCATTGTCCTTCTGGAAGACCCAGACATGATCAATCTTCAATGTTCTTACTGAGGGAAGTAATCTCGCAATACATGGCCTCATCCATCCTCCCTTCAATACAGGGCAGTCCTCCTGTCCCCTTTGAAGAAAAGCATTCCCAAAGTATGATATTTCCACTCCAATACTTCATGAATGGGACAGTGTTCTTGGGGTTGTACTCATCCTTCTTCTTCCACTAAACATGGTGAATAGAGTTGATACCAAGAAGTTCCATTTTGGTCTCATCTGACCACATGACTTTCTCCCATGCCTCCTGTGGATCTTCCAGATGGTCATTGGCAAACGTCAAACAGGCCTGGACATGTGCTGCTATGAGCAGGGGAACCTTGTGTGGCCTGCAGGATTTTAACCCATGATGGCGTAGTATGTTACTAATGGTAATCTTTGAGCATGTGGTCCCAGCTCTGTTCAAATCATTGACCAAGTCTTCCTGTGTAGTTCTGGGCTGATTACTGACCTTTCTCAGAATCATCCTTACCCCACGAGGCGAGATTTTGGATGGAGCACCAAACCGAGGAAGATTGACAGTCATCTTGTGTTTCTTTCACTTTCTAATAAGTGTGCCAACAGTTGTTGCCTTCTCACCGAGCTGTTTGCCTATTGTCCTGTAGCCTATCCCAATCTTATGCAGGTCTACAATTTTGTGCCTGGTTTCCTTAGACAGCTCTTTGATCTTGACTATGGTGGAGAGTTTGGAGTGTGATTGATTGAGTGTGTGGACAGATGTCTTTTAAACAGGTGATGAGTTCAAATAGGTACAATTAATACAGTTAATGAGGGCAGAGTAGGAGAGCTTCTTAGTGAAAAACTAACAGGTCTGTGAGATCCAGAATTCTTGCTGGTTGGTAGGTGATCACATATTTATTTCATGCAATAGGATGCCAAAGGAGTGCTATTACAGGGTCTGATTTGTTGGGAGAATCTAACACTATGAAATCAAATGCAGTTATTAAGGAAAATGTCACTACATTTAAAGCTGTGATTTCATTAAAAGAAAACACATACAGTAATTGCCCAGTACAATATGTTGAGCAAAAAAGTAAATTACTCTGCAGCCTGCACAGGACTTGGCAAGCTGTCCTTTCCTATAGTCAGATTATACTAGCCCATTACTCTTAAGAGGCAATGATTTCCTAATCTGGCTCACCATCTACTTGGCAATGACATTTCCCAGACCTTGCTAGGTGCTTCCAAGAGGGCACCTCTCATATATAGGTCACTCAAGAGCACCTGGTGTCCATTTCCACAGGCTCCTTGGCACACTTTTCCAGGCCTCCATCCAACTGCGTCTCTTATAATAGACAAACCACTCCTTCCTCCACTCCACCAATGCTCCCTTGCAGAACAAGCCATTCCAGCCTTCAGCTTACCCAACACACCACAAATAGGTAAGCTGAGGTCTAACCACTTCACAGGCCAATCACAGGTCTTCTAGGCACCAGAAGCAGACCATCCACACTAAGACCATCTCTGGTTTTAAAAACACTTCCAACAGGCTTTGATTTGTAATCTGTGATCTGAGTCATGGCAGAACTAAACAGACTCCCCTGGCTCTACATGTAGCTTTAGTCACAAACTGATTACACTTCCTCATAGCAGCTCTTTTTATAACCTCCTTGTTTCTGCTATAACAACAACATGTAATGATTTCAGTTATACAAACACACATAAACACATATAGAAGAATTAAAGCAACATGATAATAGTGAAATATTACCAGTCTTATACATAAGGGAAGGACATTGGTTACAGAGAGAAGTGGCCAGATTATAAGAGATCGATGTTTGGCTTTTCCCCGCTCCCTCAGCTTAATTGACAGGCCTCTCCCTAGTTTGGCTATAGGAAGAGAGCTGTCAGTTAAGCTGAGGTGATGGAGAGAAGCTGCATATCGAATCCAGCTGGGGTATCCTCTCCTCATAGCCAGCTAAGATTCATCAGACATTTCTGGGTAAAACTCAAGTCACTGGAACCAGGAAACCTGTAGCTTTTTCCTGCTCCCCATCTGTCAGGAAAAGCCCGCGCCCATTCGAGGGTCGACGGCCTGACTTGGGGTGTATCGTGATGTTGTGTTCCCTTTAGGGGTATGCAAGGTCAGCCTAATACGGTTTCACCATTATCCCCTGTCCACACGGGCACAGGAAGACCCAGGGAGTGCGAGAGGATACCCTACTTGCCCACAGCCCTGAACGGCTGGGAGAGATCTGTTTGCGCACACTGGTAAAACAGAACGCCACCAGCCCGGTAGACTGCCACCAGTTCATACTTAGTTATAAGACTGGTCCGTTCCAGACTTATAACAAGGCCAGGAACCAGCCCAGATAGCGATATATTAGAGACCGAGAAAAACAGACACGTGAGATCGATGATCAAGACAACAGACCCACTCAGGATTAAAGTTTAAAGATGTGATCGCCTTCTGAGCGAACTAGACAAAAAATACATACATAGGGGTATAACTATACAGATATTGGTCAGAGGTGCAAATATGGATATGATTACAGACAAAGAGGCAGCAAGATGTGTATATTTACCTTAGGGTCGCCTTGTGCTGGGCACACATGTGAGGTGAATGTGGCCATGCTCCTGTGTGTGGATGCTCCTGGAATGCTGGTGCAGGTACCCCGGTCCATTAGAGGCAACAATGGGCCCACTTGGGCTTCAACTTATACCTGTACTGTGACATCCCATGTCGCACCCCCTTCACACCTCCTGTCACACCCTCTTATGCCCCTGGGACAGTCTACACTCTCCTCCCTCTCGTCCATGCTGGTTTTGACTTCGGACACAAAATTGATCATATCGCGGCAGGGCAATACCACAGCTTTAAGAACTGGGTAGTCCAAGTTACAACTTGGTAACAAACCTGGCTTTACTGCTCCGTTCCTGTTGCCCATTGTTCATTTCTCCCTGCCCATCAGAGCTACAAACACGAGAGTGACAGCTATGCGTGTGGGATGTTTCATATTTAAAAATATGAAACTGGGGTGGACCTGTGATGCACGGTTCTTCTATAAATCCTTATGAAATACCGGCACCTGGCTGTCTGCTATGTCTGTTTGATTCTTAGGCCTGGAGGCACATGTGTACTCTAGCCCAGGCCAGGTACTAATGAAATTAACTGACAGTTTTTTGATGCTTTGACTCCCTGCTGGGCTTGTTTCCTATGGATGGATTGGGAGCAGTTAGGTGTTGCATCTAAATTAGGGACATGCCTTTTGCTTGATTGATTGCTTCCTAGTGACATGTGTGGAAGCTGGGGGGGGTCAATTTTCCTCACACCATCATTCAGGCAGCATTAACTTTTGATGGCAGACATTTCAGGTAATTCGTTTGCAGCAATGTATTTTAGGGGTTTTGCGGCTTCACAGCTCTATTCCTGGAGCAACCTTTGAGATTGCCGGGAAGCGGAGGAAACCTCTGCTCCTCCGCGCTGTGCGCATTGATTGCCGCATAATCATAGGGTATTCACTTTCTCCATTGGGTGATCGGGACTCCTCATGACCTGATGGAGCCTGAAGAACGTCTCCACAGTCAGCTCTGATGACCTAGAGTAGCCCCAGGGCTTTCTGTGTAACAAGCCAGCGATTAGGATATATTGTGTGCTGCCCTGACTGCTGTCTGTGTCTAACTGACACAAATTATAATGTATTAGCATATATATATGCTTATACATTACTAAATGTAAAAAAAAAAAAAAAAAAAGTGCAATAGTTATCACTTCATGGAATAAAAAAAAAGTAAAAAACTTTAACTGTAGAAAAATAAATAAAATAAATAATAAAATAAAAATAAATATGTGGTAAAAAAGTTATTGTTACATACATTGCACAAAAATAAAAAAACCTACACATTTTAGGTATCTACATGACCATAGTAACCTGTAGAATTGATCTAACAGGTTATTTAGTTTGAAAGGTGAATGGTATAAAAATAATTAAAAAAAACTCCAATAATAACTGCAGTAATTTATTTGTAAACTTAAAATACACCCTACCAAAAATACAACTTCTCCCGCACAAAACAAGCCCCCATACAACTGCGTCACTTAAAAGATAAAAAAGTTATGACCGTTGAAACGCAAGGAGGCAAAAACGAAAAAATTTAACTGATCATTAAGGGTGAAATGTATGAACGGGGCTGGGCCAGTTTTTGGGCTTAAAAGACGCCAGACTTCTGGCGCAGCCCCGTTCATACATGTCACCCTTAATGCCCAGTTTAATTTTTTAGTTTTTACCTCTTTGCATTTCAACGGTCATAACTTTTTTATCTTTTAAGTGATGCAATTGTATGGGGGCCTGTTTTGTGCGGGAGAAGTTGTATTTTTGGGTGTGCTAGATTTTTAATCAGGCGCACTCCAAAATTATAAAGCACCCGTGGCACTTTGCAATGCACCCAGGGCCGCCATCAGATATTTTGGGGCCCCATACAGCTGAAGCGTCTGGCCCCCCCCCCACTCCGTCACCTCCCCACCGGCCAACCCAAATCCCCCAGGCTTTGTGGTGGGACCCCCTTTCCACCTCAGGCTGTATATGTGGTGGGGGTCCTGGCCCCCTTCTACTCCCGGGCCATGTGGGTACATGAGAAGGCCCTTTCCTCCCCCACACACACAGGGAGGAGGGGGCCCTCACACGCACACACAGCCAGGAGGATTTAGTGGGCAAAGAGGGGCGCATTATACAGGAGGGGGGCACCACCACACATACAGCTGTGGGGGAATAGGGGGGGGCCCCCACCACACATACAGCTGGGGGGGAATAGGGGGGCCCCACAACACATACAGCTGGGTGGGAATAGGGGGGCCCCACAACACATACAGCTGGGTGGGAATAGGGGGGCCCCACAACACATACAGTTGGGGAGGAATAGGGGGGGCCACAGTTAATATGGCTGCTGGGCTAGATGGGGACGGGGGTAGCCAAGGCGGCACCACTGCTGCTGAGAGAGGAGGTGCCGGCTCCTGATACACCTGCCTGCGCTCCAGAATTATTTACTTGCATGCCTGCCTGCACGCTGACTGTAGCCGGAGTCGGGACGAGACCTCCTCTCCCTGTCCCCGCCGTAGCCGCTGTGTGCCCAGCGGCGGGATGCGGAGCAAATTGTATTTGTGAGGCTCTGCCTCCGAGGGGCGGGGGCGCACGGATTCAAATTATTACGCATCCCGCCCACAGACAGAGGAGAAGGGCCCGGCTCCGGCTACAGCAGCAGCGCGCAGACAGGCATGTAAGTAAAGAGTTCCAGAGCGCAGGCGCAGCGCTAGCTGAGCCGGGAGCGCGGACCCCCTCCCAGAGTCAAAGCACCGCCCCGCTCTGGTCCGCCCTCGCCTTTCAGATTAGCGCCAAAGCGGAGGCGGAGCACAGCTGCAGCTGTGCTGGGGCCCGGGCGGGCTACGGGCCCCTACCAACACCGCAGTCCATCACCCGCAGTCCAGTCCCCGCTCCTGCCTACAGTCACCAGCCGCCACATGGCAGCGGGCCCTGTGTACTGTAGAGCAAGGCGCTCGGCTGCGCCGTGCTCTACTGTGCATTGTGAAATAAGCGGGCCTGCTTGAAGCAGGCCCCTTATTTCTCCAGGCCCTGTACAGGAGTATGGGTTGTACTCCCTGTACGGCGGCCCTGAATGCACCTGAGATCGGGGGATGTGCTTAAGGCGTGTTGCACTACAACCGTACGAAGCTACACATTTATGACTGTTTAGCTGCAAATCCAGGCGCATTACTGATGGAACAGGTAGAGTAATTTAAAAGTGGTTTACCTGAGCCAGAAGTGTCACTTTGTAGCTAGATTCAGGCGTATTCTACGCTACTAATGCGCGCAAAAAAATTGTGCCTGGGCGCCAAAATTATACATGTCGCCCTGTGTACTTTTCTATCCTTTGGCTTAAGGGGTTAAATAAATGGCTAAGGCTCTGTTCACATCTATCTTGTACCACTTAGTAACTAATGACTTATAATGGGGTCAGTTTCCATCATTTTGACAGCAAGAATAGCTAAGGACTAAGTGGTTACTAAGTAATAAAAGTACATAAGTACTTACATAAGTAATAAAAACAGGTTAAAACAACTCTTCACAATGGCTTCATTATCGAATCTAAAGCAAAATCTTGGTTCGTTGTTGTTTCCATCTGTATTTCATATGATTTTTTTCAATTGATATTATCTTTGTTTCCATGAAATCTCCAGTGTAAAAGTGTGGAAACCCATGAACGTCCTCTACTGCCATTAAGGGACCACATTACCGTATGTTTTGATGCCAGCTGTCATAATGGACTGATCCTGGCATTGGCCTGAATATACTACTCTGGCGGGGGGTCTACCTTTCTAATGTTACTTTTGCCAACAGAAACATAAACACAGGTTGTGGTCAGAGGGATTCCTTGATAATTTTAATAAGCGTAAAGCTCGGGGTACCAGTTCTTCCACATGGATACACATCTGCAGTGAATTATACAGTACAATCAATGACCTCACCACAGATCTGTTCTGACTCCCCATAGGAATATATTATTCTTTTTAAGAAAGTGAAACCAGTACATTATTTTTACAATCATCTATGTGAATACCTATTCCCAAAGCGTGAAGCAGATTTTTTATTTTTCCACAATACGTAATGTCTTTCCTTTCAAGCACTGCTATTAGGTGGAAGATAGTTAAGACAAGATGCAACAGATTGAAACCCGTATTTGATTAATATATAGACATAATGGAGGGGAGAGTTACTAAGCATTATGAGCCAGAGTTACCCTGATGGTTTTGATAGGTCTTGAGAGAAAGGTCATGGTTGAGATGAATGGTAAAATGCTCTAAATTTATTATTTATATGACATATTTTTTAAAGCAAATATAGGTTAATATTTATGCCAGAGATAAAGTGGCATGAGGAAGACACGTGTCTCTAACATCCCAAGCCTATGGACCAATTATATTAAACTGCATACCCCATTTTGATGCATTTGCTCCATTTATACTGACTTCATGTATCCTATGACACAGTTAATAAATCTCACAGTTGTGGAGAGATTCATAAAAAAGAGAATACACAAACAGTGCTCTCTACCAAAATTTCACTCTACATCTTTGAAATCCCACGTTACGTAATGTGAGATGAAGTACCCAGATTAAACCATACAGACCTCATAAGAAGCAATACCCAAGTAGTGTGAATACTCACACACAGTGTTTTGATTGGTGCCTCTATATTCACCAGTCCTTGCTCCAGGTATTTTTACCACTGATCTCTCTCAATCTGTGTATAAGAACATATTGAAAGTGAGGAGCACAGCTAGCAAGACAGCCAATGCCAGAGGACTCCTGGTACCAGAATACAACATTAATGACATCTGTCATGATCATGCCCAACAGACCCCTAGCTTTGTGCTCTGGTCGCCGGCCACGGCCGTCGCGATGAAAACCATGGTTTGGTTTTTGACATAATGTTTTCCAGTGTGAACTCTATCTGCTAGCTCTGTGTACTTAATTGATTCCTGGCCAACGCCCGTGGCCAGGAATTGTCCAGCACTATTTGGGTTAACCGGTTCCTTTGATGATTGACACTTCCATTCTCCTATCACTTTGGTTCTACCTTCTCCTGTTTCCTATATAAGGTCTCAGCTTCCTGTCTTCCTTGCCTGTTATATGGTTACCTCTGCCTATAGTTCGTTTTCATATTGGATTCTTCTGTGTTCTTTGACTCTGGCTTGGACTCTGGGTAATCTCCTGCCACCTGATTCTCTACTGCGTTTACCGGTTGTTGCCAACCTTGCCTGTCTGACTCTCCCTGATTGTTCTGTGTTTGTTTGCCTACGTCTTGTGTCTCACTTTGCTCAGAGTAGTGCTCAGCCTTCTGGTTGGGGCCGACCTAGTAAGGAGTCAGGTACCCCAAGAGGCAGGGACAGAGGTTGGGACCAGCTTCAGGGCCTCACTTCGTCTGTGTCTTCTCGTAAGACACAGGTCCTTACAACATCTGTGACACCCATACCATCTGTGACATTGATGGAATCTTTGATAGTGGAGACAACATGGAGACTATAACATCAGTACAAACAGTGTAGTCTATGTGAGTAGAGCATGAATGACACTGACAGCACTGGGTAGCCGAGCCCCTGATACAGAGGACAGAGAATTGTTATATGGGATGCATTAGAACCCCCAGTTAAAACCACTTGTAAAAGAACCTCACCTCTCAGTGAGTACCACCAAGATTTGTGCACCTGTTGATGTTACTGTAACCCCTAAAATTTCAGTGCCTCTTAAGGGAAAAGGCCTGCTTGTGTATATCTTCAAAGACTGTACCTACTTGAGTTATTTGTTGTGCTATCTCTCCAACATTCCTGGGCCCCTCATGTTACCAGCATCAAGAATCAGGGGTCAGCACAACAAGAGATCTTACTTGGCCTCCCTTTTTTTGGCTTGCATGGTCTTACTGTATTTAGTGCAGGTAAGCGATATACTGTACATTCTGATGAAAAGGATATGACTATTCCTGCAAACAGTTGCAGGCCTGCATAGAATCAAAGAGAAGTGAGTAACCGTGCCTGTCTCTCATGGTTCCACCGATTGTGATATGCTTAAAGGGGTTTTGCCACGAAGTAAAATTGGGAAGCTTGCAATTTAAATAATAAACATTTTCACCATTCATTGTTATTTAAAATTCTGGACCGTTTTTGTTTTAGCTGCCTTTTTAGTGATCCATTGTTTACAGCTCATATATAGGGGATAGAACCAGGGCTGAGAGCTCCTCAGTCCTGGCCAGATGCCAGACATACCTCTTCCTCAGGCAGCTACGAGTGTTCAAACCCAGGTGTGTCATTTACTCCTGTCCGCTGTACTCTTAGTAATTAGTGCCCTCTATTAGATGAGGGTGCATTGTTTAAAGCTCGTTCCAGGGGATACGACCTGGGCTGAGAGGCCCCTTAGTCCTGGTCGCACATGCCCAGGACATAACCTCTTACTCAGGCAGCTACTGAGTGTTAAAAACCAGGTGTTGTCATTCTGCCCCTGTCCGCTATACTCCTTATTAATTAGTCAAACAGTGCAAATAAATTAAAAAAGAAACCTCAATGAGGTCTGTGCATTGATAAAGAAAAAAAAATACACAGGTTTGATTCCTGCAGGGATTCGAACCTAGGACTCTTGTGTCAGGAGGTAAAAAACATTACCTCTAAGCTACAGTGTAGCTACTTGTACCTTTGTAAATAAACAGACCTTTCTTTGACTAGAGAGAGGAAAGGCTTGTTGATGTCATCCTGCTGGGTCACATGATCTGCAATTCAAACAAATCACACCCGCCCCCTTCTGGGCACACAGAGCTGAAGAGCTAGATGCAGGAGGTATGAGATGAGATCGTGGCAAAATCCCTTTAAGGGAAATCTTGGCGTGATATTTTTAAAGGCTACTTAAGGAATGTATATCCTATTCTTTGTAATCAATTTTCGAAGAAACGACACTCCTCTTTTCCGGTATTTAGGGAGGTGAAGGTCAAGTATTGAGAATCACTTTTCTATATCCTATTCTTTGGACCAAACCTCCTTTAATAGACCAAGATTAAAGGGAATGTGTCTTAAAAAAATTACCTATTGTTTAAATCATTTTTTTTTTATAATTCTTGGTGATTTTTAAAATTTCTGTGTACATAAAAAAGTAAAACTTATATACAGATAGCACAGGATCCAACATTCACAGTAGATGATGGCCACAGCTCACCTTTTCCTCCTCCCTGCATTGCAACCTCTGTACAAGTCAAAGAGCATGCTCACAACACTCTCCTATAAAAGTCAGTGAGTCCTCTTCACAGAGCTGCCATAAAGGAAGTACAGGGGGTACTGCTATACGGGGCCCGGAGACAAACGCGAAACAAGGGGGCCCTAGGTAGCTTTTTAAGCCCCAAGCTAGGTAGGTTGGTTGATCCCAGGTAGGTAGGTAGACCTCAGGCAGGTTGTTAGGTAGGCCCCAGGTAGGTTCGTAGGTAGGCTCTGTACAGGAGTGTCATTTATTTACTAAATTTACTGGCATCTAAAATAAGAATTAATGTGGGTCTGTTTACAAGAAAATGAAAATATAGTGCTAGCAAGATGGCACTTGGACCTCTGGAAGATTACAACAACCATTATGCTTGGATGTGCTGTGCCAGGCTCGGACTGGCCCACAGGAGAATAGGGGAAACCCCCAGTGAGACCCTGAGCATGGTAGACTTGGAGTTGTTTTTGAACTGCATATACATCCACAGAAGAAGCAGAAAAGCCTAGAAAGAGAGGCAGAAAGCAAGAGGCAGAGTAAAGGACGCATGTATAGTCATTTACAGGAGCTGTAGAATGGGCCCCTAAAATAAACTCCACCGGGCTCCTAGAATCAACTCCACCTGTGGGCCTTAGGCACCCCCACTCTAACACTGTGCGGTGCTGATTATTGATTGATGCACGTCATGTATTCCAACCTTATAAATCAACAATATTAAATAGATACTTACAGGTTGCCACTATTATAATAAAAATTGTCACAAATACTTCTCTATAGAAGCAGCAGTTTTGCTTCTCATTTTTTCCCTACCATTGATTCCCTGTATAAGTCCCTACCTGTTGATCCCTGCTAGCCACCAATTTACTGTTATGTCATCCAATTATGTGGAAATCTACAGCTCCTCCTTCTCTTATAATTAAATTATTAAAAAAATGAATGATATCTAGAAGAGATAGCACAACGGGATTGAAGAAACTATACATATTTTAAGAAAATATAGTTGGAATAGTCCCAAATCGGGACCTTTATTTCAACCATATTATAAAATGAACATGCCCCTGTCAACCTGTATCTGATGAGTTCAATGCGATGCATGAGTATCATGTATCAGTTTCAATTTAGGTTTGGTGCATCACGGTTTGTTACACATTAGTTGACAAATTAAAAGGGTGTCCTCACCATGCTGTTTCACAGAGCCACAGGTAGCTTCAGACTCACACTTCCTGGTTAGGCTGTGGGTGGTTCTATAGCAGTGATTAGCATATCTGCTGTGCTATTCCTAGCTGATTCTATTAGAGTGACAGGAGTGCTGGAAGTTTGTAAATAGCAGTGTAAAAGGCTATAGGGCTATAAGGATTAAAACTTGTCAATCAGTATTTACCTATCTACCAAGACCTTGACTTCTAACCTGTCTGACATTCAGAGCTTTCATCCTTGTTTGTTTTTCTTGGACTCTCACTCAAAATGGCCTCTCGTGCACTCTTTTGCTCTCTTTAATTATTACTAACAACCCAAATAACTACATTTAGCTGTTAAGGTTGTCCAACTTCAAAAAAAAAAAAAAAACAAATGGCATAAAAAAAAAAAAAAAATATATATATATATATATATATATATATATATATATATATATATATATATATATATATATATATATATATATATATATCTTTACTCAACTCTTAAATTCTTTGCAATGCACTATAGAAGCTCTAGTAGCCGCTTCGGACTTTTTTTTATAAGTGGTTGGTGTATAAGCACTGCAGCCAAGCAGCAGTCGCTTATCAGTCCAATGGCATCACCATTCGGTGTTGGGAGACATGGTGCCAATGGAACAGTAAGTGACCACTGGGGCCACTGATTGACTGCAGTGCACACATGTCGATTGCTTGTAACCAAAGCCCTGGGTGACAACGGGAGCTTTTCTCCTTGGTTGTGGTGTGATTAAAGATGTGCTTACGGGTGAGTAAAGGCAAACCAGAATTATGCTATGAAGCAAAGCATATGGTGATTGAAGGACAGCACAAGAACCAAGGCTAGACCTGGAACACTAAAGCTCAGCGAGTGAATGCAAAACCAAGATTACATAACTTACCCATAATGATTTCATGGGCAAGTGTTGTTTGCCATTAGCCATGGATACATAATGTAACCAATACTAACAGAGGAAGAGGTGGTGGTTGATCTGTAGCCAGTTATATAATCACACAAACCTACTTGGACAGGATGTGGCTGCAGGAAATCGCAGAATGATGTGGGAATGATGTGTTACAATATTTCCTACAACTCGGCAATCGAAATCACTTGGCAAACAGGCCTGACTTTAGAGGTCTGCAGGCTGTGTGGTTGTAGATCATTACTAAAGAGGCTACAACTGGCTTTGATGGCCTAGGCAGAGTTTGCAAATCCAATCCCTCACTCAGTGTCCAAACCTAGGGATAAGTGTAGGTTGCAACTACATATCCTATTTGTAATAGAAATGGTGTTATGTATATTCCACTTACTACAAATTGGTTAATCTAAATATCATAAATTCTGGTCAGAAACCGCTATGTCTGATTTATTGAGGGTGGGGTATAACAGGTTATTTCCGATTATGACTTTTAACATAGGATTTGGAGCTTTACCTACTTCAAAGGATGGACAGATTACGGTCTATCGATCCAACCTTAACATTCCCCTTCCCTCACATTACAACGGTTCAATCAAAGGACATATACAATATTCACAGCATGGGGTTCAACCATCATCTGATCTGTGTTCCAATTTCTTCCTTGCCCCAAGGACCGGAAAATTCTCTACATTGTAAGTGTTAGGTGTTTTCTAAAATGTTTCCCTTTTATTTTATAACTGTTATTGCATATAGAGTATGTATGTCATGCTATTTTATTTTTATTGTTGTACTCTGTAAGCATTATATCTCTTGTCTAGTAAAGCTTAAAACTTTAATAAGTTTGGTCCTTGTATGCTCTAAGAATCCATAGCCTTTGGTTCGAGTTTTCAACCCTGGGACTGCTGGAGAGCATTGTTTCATTAGAGAGTTTAACCCTGTGAGGGCCGATGAGCTGTGTTTGTGAGGGACAGAGTCTTTTCACTCTCTTGAAAGGTGGTGACAGCATGTGTTTGAGGTGTGTAGCCTAAGTTGGGGTGTGATTTATGTGCAATGTCACCTGAGTGAAAGGTGAATGCAAGATTGAGTGAGTATAGATAGATTAACCCCTTGCAGCGACACCCCATGTCACATGCTAGTAAGTGTGTACATGACACTATTGTATAAATGTGACATTATTTAGGCACCTAACTGGTGGTGATGTTTTGGCACTGTAAGATTGTTTTGATGATGCAGGATACACCATAAGTGGAAGGAGTGAGGTGTCACCAGAACGGAATAGGGAATAACTAAATTAAGGCCTGCTCTGCTAACAAATATTTTTGAATGATAACGGAAGTCTTTTTTTATCTTAATTTGATTGTCTAGCTCTAATAATAACAAGAAACATGCACAAAAGTCATATTTTGGTACATATGAAACAGTCATTGAACAAAAGCCAGATGAATGAAAGATTCATTACCTGTAAACCTGATCAACATCAGATCATTTGCATTAGTTTGAACCTTAAAATTCTGCTCAACTTTTCAAATTTTCTAATTTGGTGATAAATCCATTCAATGTCGATTCCAGCTTTTGTTACCTGTAAGCAGATCACAAAGTTAGAGGAACGACTGTCTCTATTTAGTTGACACAATTCCTTGAATTCAATTGTCTCACTGTCAACAGGTCTTTAATTCCAGTACTGCAAGTTTATCTGGTGCCAGATTAAAGTATTGTTCATGATAAAGAAACACAGTTGCAAATGGAAAAAACTTCACACCCGCAGTTTGTCTGAGAAGTCAACAGTAGTAACAATTACATTGTTGTTTGTGGGTATTAAGAGATTATAAATCCCATCCTCCCACACAAACTATTATAAGATTGAGTGAGAATAATGTATTCAACACAACACTGTCTTCTTGAACTGGTCCATAAAGACTAGCTAAATATATCAGTTCCTGCTGTTTTGTCAATGATATGGCACAATGAGTCAACACTCATTTGGGTTAGCTGCCACTTCTGCCACCACTTGGACCTTTTATTGTCATCTGAAAATAATGAATAAGGACAGTTCCTCTAGGAGTGGGTAGACTCAACTGACCAGAAGAAGATCCAGAACAGAATACCATCATAGCAGCCATAATGTCTACTGAGGCAACCATCAGTTTGTATTTCTTACCCAATGATGGGCCCATCCAAGCCAGCCCATATTCCCCACCATGTTGCATGTCTATGGAGCAATATGTAACATTTATTAATAACTTATAAAAGACTCTTTTCTTACTGCCTCAACTTAAATTGATGATCAACTAAATCTCGAGCTGCTTAGGCCAAAATTGTAACCCCAATATGTGCAAAAGCATATACCATACATTTTTCCTGAGTCCTTTGTTTTGGGAACATACAGTAACCAACTACTCTACATTTTTCATTACAGTTTAAAAAGCATTGTGATGTTTACCATACAAATATACAGTATACTAAAATGACATCCTTAAGACATACGTCTGGTTCATAAAAGGCTATGGACATAATCAGCACATAGCATAGGTCAGGAGTGTAAGTGAACATAGGGCGACATGCATGAATGGGGCTACACCAGTTTTCTGGTGTCAAAAACCTGACATAGCCTGTTCTATAGATGTATGAGCAGTCACACTCCAAACTTTGGCGCGATGAGTTGTTCTTGGGGTGTCGCATCACGTTCATAGAATTAGACACATTTATAAATGTTTGACACCAATCCTAGGCACAGAACTGTTAGAACAGCCAGGCCAAGTTAAAAGTGGTCTGTCTGAGCCAGACTTGTCATAGTGGCACTACAATGCACCTGTATGTATGAACTGCAGAAGAACAGGGTCATACATTCTGGCGCATTCTACACTGTCTTAAAGTTATTTAGAACTGCTCTGTCAGTGCCAACATTCATATATGTCGACCATAGTCTTAAATGGCTTGTCCACTTCTTAAGAAAACTTGTGGTGCCCCATTAAATTTAAGAATTCTATACGCGCCTTCCTTCAGTCCCCAGTTACAGGGCTGAGTCCCTCCAGTCTTATGTTGTCTATCATCTATTTCCAAACACGTGGACGTCACCGCCGCAATCACTGATTCAGAAGTGAGCAGCTCCGAACAGTGATGTACTAGTGCATCTCAAAAAATTTGAATATCATTGAAAATTAAAGGGGTTCTCCAGGACTCTCTTTTTGTTATAGGGCTCCCAAATATATTGTATTAAGCCTTGTAATTCATACTGTAATGAGTCTATACAATATATGGGTTTCTCTATTTGACTTAAATTATTGATATCCATTCTCTTTTTAGTGTTACACTAATTTTTGAGGTGCACTAGTAAGTAAAAACACATGATCACTGTGATGATAACTAAATTAAGGCCTGCTCTGCTAACAAATATTTTTGAATGATAACGGAAGTCTTTTTTATCTTTGATTGAATATTTGATTGTCTAGCTCTAATAATAACAGGAAACATGCACAATTCGTAAGTACAAGAATGAAACAAAAGCCCAGAAAATAACAGCGCTGAAACTGGGAATCGGATGCAGATGAGTATAAGTTTTTATACTTTAATGGGTGCCAGGTGCTGACTATAAGTTTTTCTTAAGAAGTGTTCAACCCCTTTAAGTTTCTTCTACTAGTTGTTTCTGCTGCTGTTCTAGTAAGAGTCAAATTGCCAACCATGTTAGAACGATGTCACATGTTGGAAATGATGAGATAGGGTCTTCATAAATAAATCATTCAAGTTAAGTTCTGTATTGTTGAATGCATTTGTACCAGATTACTGTCAAATATGTCCTTACCTTCCCAATGATTCCTATTGATTCTGATGTGCTGATGACTGGGTATAGTAATCATGTCCATGCTACATAAGTCAAAATTGAGCATATCATTCAATATAGCCTGTAATATCAACCAGCGCCTGGCCAGCATAGCAGTGGTGTGTTGGCTGACTGCCACAATCTGCAGTAAAGTCAGTGCGGAAGCCAAGAATAACAGTTTTCCAAACTTAATTGATAGGTTGCCATCTGCTCGTGTCACTTTATATAAGAATACTTTACTACAGGTCACACAATGGCAAGTTACTTGTGAATGGTTTCATTAATTACTTTTCTTTATTTATGAATGGAAAGTATCACATATGTGGAGACAGGATTTAGTAGAAAACTTACTTAAGCACTGTAGCTATAGACCTTTTCAGCTTTTCTTATTGGTCTCCGTCTCTGCAAACTCTCTCCTCTCCAATCTGTCCTGAATGCAGCAGCCAAGCTCATCTTTCTTTCCAGCCGCTATACTGATGCCTCTACCCTGATTTAGTCACTGCACTGGTTGTTCATTGAGTACAAAAAACAACATAAACTCATTACTCTCACCCATAAGGCTCTCCACAGCGCTGCCTCCCCCTACATCTCCTCCTTCATCTCTGTCTACCACCCTACCCGGTCTCTCTGCTCTGCTGCTGATGTCAAATTACAGGCCACAATCATTCGAACCTCCCATGCTCGTGTCCAATATTTCCCATGTGCTGCATGATCAGGCACACTCACAACCCTCATAGTTTTAAGAGTGCATTGAGAATACATCTCAGCCTGGCCTACCAAGATTCCTAATTGATAACCCCACCTTCTGCCTAACCGGGGCCTACTTACTGTCTAATTTCCTACCAGAGGCCTATCTACCTACCTAACTTCGGCCTACCTATCACCTAGGTAGGTAGGTGATAGGTAGGCCGACTTCTCCTAGTGAAATGCAGCTTGGCAGGATGGTGTAATGTCATTGTGCCACCTACGTCAGGACTCACAGAAAATGTAGTAGGGCAGGGCACTGGTGGGGCTCTGCTCAGCTAAGGTCTTGGTTAATTAGGCCGTGAAATTGCCCTCAATTCCCAGGGCCTGCCTCTGAATGCTCAGGACAGCCACTGACTGGAGTATAGGTTCACCTTACAGCAGGACAACAACCCTAAATATATAGCCAAAGCTACAATGGAAAGGTTTAAATTAAACCATATTCATGTATTAAAATGGTTCAGTCACAGCCCAGACCTAAATTCCATTGAGAATCTGTGGCAGGACTTGAAAATTGCTGCTCACAAATGTTTGTCATTTAATCTGACTGAGCTAGAGCTAAGGTTGAATGGTCAAAACTTCCAGCCTCTAGATGTGCAGAGCTGGTAGAGAAATCCCTCAACAGACTGCAGCTAAAAGGTGTTCAAGATATATCCACAGCACACCGCAGATTTCTTTCCAAAATTGTTGATTTATTTACATATAGACAGAGCTCCAGTGTTACCAGGTGCAAGTATGAAGATTATGAAGTAAAGCCCGACCGATTTTGATTGTTTTCGGCCAGTTGGCCTTCATCAGAAACGTCTGGTAGCGGCCAAAGGGGAAACAGACAGGAGCTATGTGTCCTGGTATGTGGGTTGGAAGTGGGTCCAGTAGCTGCCGAAAACATTCAAAATCGGTCTGGCTTTACTTCATTATCTTCACACTTACGCTTGTTAACATTGGAGCTCTGTCTATATGTAAATAAATCTACTATTTTGCAAAGAAATCTGTGGTGTGCTGTGGATATATCTTGAACATGTTTGACAGATTGGTTATCCTTCCACAAGCACCCCAGGAATATCCCTCAAGCGACATCCTTTTCTACTTATGCAGCTAAAAAGTGTCCTATAAAATATTGACTCAGGGGGGCGAAATACATACTGTATGCACCCCACACTTCAGTTTTCTAATTTGCAAAAATGTGGAAAAATACGTTCTATTTTCTTTACTCTTCACAAATACTTGCTACTTTGTGTTGCACTATCACATAAAGTATCAATCAATAAATTGGTTGGTGTGAGGGTTTACTTGCCATTCAGACCTCACTGATTGTTTTGGGATCTAGGGATTTGAGCCAAACTGGTTAAGTTCAACTACAGACAGCTATTTTGGGGTGTTTGCCCCTCGTCAGTGCAGTGTAGAACTTACTGGTTGGCTGGGTGAGAGGCAAGAGTGGCTTCAAAAGGGAAAACATCTCTCTTTAAGGAGAGGAACCAATAAATTGGTCGGTGTGAGGGTTTACTTGCCATTCAGACCACACTGACTGTTTTTCATAAAGCAAAGGCTTATAGGAAAAGAGCTGAGGAGCTCCACAGCGCACTCTATGGATGTAGTTATCCTCAGTTCACATGTAGCTTGCAGGAGCCGAGCAATGTGAAATGGATTTGAGCCATACCAGTTAAGTTCAACTACAGACAGCTATTTCGGGGTATTTGCACCTTATCAGTGCAGTGCAGAACTTACTGGTTGACTGGGTGAGAGGCACACAAAACAGTTAGTGAGGTCTGAATGGAAAGTAAGCTCTCACACCGACCAATTTATAGGTACCTTTCCTCAAGGAGATATTTTTCCCCTTTCAAAGAACCACTAGTCTCTCACCCAGACAACCAGTAAGTTCTGCACTGCACTGACGAGGTGCAAATACCCCGAAACAGCTGTCTGTAGTTGAACTTAGCTGGTTTGGCTCAAATCTGTTTCACATTGCTCGGCTCCTGCAAGCTACATGTGAACTAAGAATAACTACCTCCAATAGAGTGCTCTGTGGAGCTCCTCAGCTCTTTTCCCATAAAGTATCAATAAAACACATTAACATTTGTGGGTGAAAAATTTAATTATGAGTATAAGTTCAATTGTTATGTTTACTTTTGCCACACTTGTTTTACCCTAACCCTAATTTTTTTTACTCAATTGGATGATCTGTGAAGTGAATGTAAATGTAACATCTCACTACACAGGGTTTGCCAGGCTATTTACAAAGATGCTTCATTATTCTTCCTACACACCCTGGAACAAAATAGTTGCTAAAATGTATATTACATCTAAAAATAAACTTCGTACATGAAAGTACTATGTGAAAGAAAGAACTGACCTGCATAATTTGCAAGTTAATATGTTTAGCTTGGTGTGGCATAATTGGTTAAAAAACAGCACTTTCAAATTGTGTGGCTGTCTCTGAAGAAAAGCTCTGAAAAGAAATTCTATAAAAAAAAAAATATAAACATAAAGTAAAAGTTAAAAGTGCACTTTGAAGATAAAAAATCCTTTTTTCTAGTGCAGACCCTTCATTTAACTGTAATGAGTATTTTTCGAAGCGTTTTGTGACCTTTTGCTTCCATATTAGACGTCACGGAAAGAAATGGAGGAACAATGCATTACTGGTCGACATTTAAGCGTTTTATAATAAATTGATTAATACCCAGCGATTCTGCAGTGTTGTTCTCTTCGGCGAAAATAATAACTAGAAACATTTGGTGCATGTGATGAACAGACTGTTCACTGACATTTACCACTGTCTGTGTAAGCGGAGAGCATGGGATCCCTCTCTAACTAAATGTTACCAGAATGTCAGCCACCGGCCTCAGTCAATAGTTATTAGGACGACCTTTCATTTCATATTTATAGAAAGCAAACAGAATAATAAATATGCTATAGTCACCATTGCATCAAACCCTTGACTTCCACAAATAAACACAGGGCAACAAAATTAATAAAACATTAATTTATACAAAGGACCAACTAATAAAGAAATACTGATTACACAACCACACAAGGAATGGAAAGGCCAACATTTATTAACATGAGGAAAAACATATCTTACTGGCAACAGCGGTAAATATATAGGTAGTCCAAATATTGCATAAATGAGGATGGTCTCAAAAATTGTTGAAAACCACCAGACAATCCTGGAGGAGTAAGTATGTGCCCCTAAAATTCCTTAAAGGGGTTTTCTCATCACAAGCTTTAGCAGACTTGAGCTGTTTCTGTCTTTAACAGCTTTAAATCCAGGGGCGTGTCTCTCCTCCCAGTAGGCAGGTCTCTCCTCCCGAAAGGTGTGTCTCCCCTCAATAAGGAGTGGTGACATCATCATTCTGTGTGAGCAGTGGAAGGGAGAGGATGTCACAGTTCTGCAGACCTCCTGTAGTGGTCAGTTTCATGTCTGCAGAGCTGTCATCTCCAGGCTGCACAAGCTCCTTGTAAGCAGAACAACTGTAGTGTTGTAAGCGGTTATACATACAGCCTGAACTGATGAAACAATTGTGAGGAATGCTCTCTGCTCCCCCCTCTGTTATCAGGCAGGAGGAAGAGAGGGAGCAGAGTGCATAAGGCTGTGATATATGGGGGGAGCAGTGTATAAGGCTTTTATATACAGGGGGGAGCAGTGTATAAGGCTTTTTTTTATACGGGAGGAGCAGTGTATAAGGCTGTGTTATATGAGTGGGGAGAGTGAATCTAGCAGCTAGAGACTCAGTAATTGCCCAGATCCTTTATATAGAGCTGGGAGATGAGCAGATAGGAGCTCAGGCAGCTTTTATTACATAGCTAGCAACTAGCACAGAAAGCTGTTTCACTTTTATTTTACACAGCTCAGAAGGGAGTAAGCACAGAGGGCAGGTAGACAATCACAGTGCAGGGGACATGTCACAATGCCCCCTGCGTTGTGATTGGCTAACTGCCCTCTGTGCTTACTCCCCTCTGTGTAAAATGAAAGTGAAAACAGCTTTCTGTGCTGGTTGCTGGCTATGTAATAAAAGCTGCCTGAGCTCCTCTATGCTCATCTCCCAGCTCTATGTGAAGGATCTGGGCAATTACTGCAATGGGGGCATGACCCGACCCTACGTTGCTGATTTAGCTCTAGACAGACACAGATTAGCTCATCCCTGCTATACTAAATGATTTAGGCAATGCAAAAGTGCTTATTTTTACTGTCCCCTTCATTACAGATATGATCTTTGTAGCGAGAAAACCCCTTTAAGCAGACTATTGTTCCCATAAATCTCTACTGTGTCTTGTCAGCAGGACAGGAGCTTGTTTATGTTTCTTACCAACAAACTTTAATTCTTTAGAGCTCTGTAGCTTATGTCTAGCTTTTAAAACCCTTCCATCACTAATGCCTCTTTAACCACTTAAGGACCAGGCGTTTTTTTTTTTGGTTACACGTTCGTTTTTTCCCTCCTCGCCTTCTGAATGCAATAACTTTTTTTTTTTTCCACCTACATAGAACATGAGGGCTTTTTTTTGCTGGACAAGATGTATTTTCTAATGGTTTTTTTCACTAACATAGAATTACTGGAAAAACCGCAAAAAAATTCCAATGGGAAAATTTAAAAAAAATTTTTTTCGCCATGTTTGCGGGAGTTTTTCTTTACTGTTAAATCTTCGGAAAAATTAAAATGTTTATCTGTTTTCTCGGGTTGTTACGCATCCCAATACAAACATGGGGGTTTTCCGTTATTTTGGTACCATAAAAAATTCCAAACCTTTTTTCTACTTTTGAATTTTTGCCCACGGCGCCATTTGTCACCAATAACTTTTTTGTACTAAACCTACGGACGTCAGTGAGGGGCATTTTTTGCAACTAATGTACTTTTTATCGCTAGCAGTTTGGAATGATGCAACTTTTTTGATCATTTTTATTCCATTTTTTGATGACGTAAAATGACCAAAAAACCAATTGGGCAAACCGGCCCCGGGTAAGTGACGTTAGAAAGCTAACCCCGGGGGGCTGTGCGGGGGGTCGCGGGGGCGATCCCCCTGCATACCCCTTTGCGCCCTGGGAGTACTCTTTTGGTCGTTAAGGGGTTAACAGGCTCAGCTCGGAAAGCAAAGCTGAAATGTCTTTCATTGCTGTACGACCAACCACAGCCTAAACAGGAAGTGGGAGCCTGAAGTTGGATGTGCAGAGCAGGCTCTGGGAAACTGCCAGATGAGAAAATACATGTGTTTGTTTTCTCACCAACAATATTTATCACCCATATCACAATTGAAATAATAGATAATAACTATATGGCTGTATCACTTTCGATCCAACCTCTAGGAACCTCACCTAAAGTGAGAATGTGGTTCTGAATCCCTATCTGAATGAAGGGGCAGTTGGTACTGTTCACTGTTCTATAATGTCCTTCATATACTTCTGCTTCTGAGAGTGTGCTATAGAGATACAGGGTAGCAAGATCTGTGCGTGTGTGAATGCACACGTGTGTGCAATGGAGACATTGTAGTACCCACTTAGCTAGTCTCCACCCACTGGCTTAAATGGGTTGTTCTAAGTCACAAAGGTGGACCAACACCTGTCTCACGTTGATGGCATATCAAAGTGTCATCAATGTGTGAGATGGGACAACCCATTTAAGCTAGTGGGTGGAGAATAGCTGCTATGATGTCTCCATTACACCAAATACACACACATCCACACAGTGTCGGACTGGGGGGTCTGGGGCCCACAGGGGAAATGATCTCGGGGGACCACCCTACTGTACCGGAAAATATTACCACCTCTCGACATAACGCCCCATTTTACCACAAATTACAGTGTGCAAATAACAGAAGTGGTATTGTGTAGTACAATGTAGTCACACATTAGTCAGTCTAACAATCATCAGACACAGGGCAAAGTAGCTCCCATCCATATCCCCCTCCACCCACATACAATATCCTCCCCCTCCACCACACATACAATATCCCCTCCACCCACATACAATATCCCCCTCCCACCCACATATAATATCCCCCTCCACCCACATACAATATCCCCCTCCACCCGCATACAATATCCCCCCTCCACCCTCATACAATAAATCCCCCTCCACCCGCCTACAATATCCCCCCCCACCCCGCATACAATATCCCCCTCCACCCACATACAATATCCCCGTCCACCCACATACAATATCCCCCTCCACCCACATACAACCCATTACTAGATCCCCCTCCACCCACATACAATATCCTCCTCCACCCACATACAATATCCCCTCCCAACCACATACAATATCCCCCTCCACCCGCAAACAATATTCCCCTCCACCCACGTACATTATCCCACTCCACCCACGTACAATATCCCCCTCCACCCACATACAATATCCTCCTCCACCCACATACAATATCCCCCTCCACTCACATAGAATATCCCCTCCCACCCACATACAATATCCCCGGCCTCCACCCACGTACAATATCCCTCTCCACCCACATACAAAAACCTCACTCCACCCACATACAATATCCTCCCACCTCCCATTCCATAATCCCCTCCACCCACAGACAATATCCCATCCACCCACCAACAATATCTCATCTCTCTCCACCCACATACATATCCCCCTCGACCCACATACAATTGCCACCTCCACCCACATACAATACCACCTCCACCCACATACATATCCCCCTCCTCCCACAAACAATATCCCCCTCCATCCACATACACTCTCCCCTCCACCACATACACATCCCCCCTCCACCCACATACAATATCCCCCCTCCACCCACATACAATATCCCCCTCCACCCGCATACAATAACCCCCCTCCACGTTTCCCTGGTCACGTCACACTCTCCCCACCTCCTAAAAAAATACCACAAGAAAGTTAAAAGTCTAACTCCATCACAGGGTCCAATCAGGACCATGTACGCTGCATATTATACTGGAGGCCGATATAACCTAAAACACCGCCATAAAATGACACATAGAGGTCAGAACACCAGCTCAGGTAATAACCTAAACCCAACTCGCCAAATAGAGACCACATAGAGGCAGACACCAGCTCAGGTAAATCCTACAACACCGCAATATGGAGACCACATCAAGTCAGACACCAGCTCAGTATAACCTACAACCACCGCCATATTAGAGACCACATAGAGTCAGACACCAGCTCAGTATAACCTACAACACCGCCATTATAGAGACCATATAGAGTCAGTCACCAGCTCCAGGTAGAACCTCCAAAACCACCATATAGAGACCACATAGGAGTCCAGACACCAGCTCAGGTATAACCTACAACCCGCCATATAGAGAACCACATAGAGGTCATACACCAGCTCAGGTATAACCCTACACCACCGCATATAGAGACCACATAGGAGGTCAACACCAGCTCGGGTCACAATCACATTACGTTGAATACAGCACTGATTCCAATATAGAAGTAACATAAACCCCTGAACATCAGGTACTCACCGGATACTCCTACTGAGGAGTTCGTTCTCGTTCTTATCATGAGTCCGTTCTTAATCCCTTTTTTTCCCTCTGCATCCTTTTTCCACACCGGACATGTTGACTTGTCCCGCCACACTTCCTCCCTGCAGAAATTAACACACAAATATCTTAGAATCCTCAAATTTTCTCCAGCACCTCTATCGATTCCCACCTCTGTACAAACGCCTCAGCGTTCGTGGGAAGCGTGAGTTAGTACAAAGCCTTAACTTAAGGCCTATATCACTAAGATCCTAGGGGTGAGGGTGGGGAAAGAACTAACCCCCTGAGATAATGCGACAACTATGGGCTGCTGCCCTCTCATTATATTACCAGGTAGTAGAACAAGACCCTAGGTAGGTAGTCAATGGGCAAGGCCCAGTCTGAAGGTAGGTGGTTTTTCTCTCCCAGTTAGGTAACTGTAAGTAGTTAGGAGGGTCAGTTTATATAGGCTGCAAAGTAGTATACAGGCAGTTTAGGGCTTCTCATGAAGTAGTATACAGCAGTTAAGGCCTCCTTTAGTAGTTTGCAGGCAGTTAGGGGTCTCCTTAAGGTAGTAATTCAGGTAGTTAGGGGTCTCCTTTATAGTAACCGGTTAGTTAGGGTTCGCCTTTAGGTTGTGTGCAAGGATCATGGCCCCCCTTCCTTTAGCTCTGGAGAAGTCCGGCCCCTTTAGTATTTAGGTAGCCAGGGCCCCCTTTGTATCAGGGCCCTCCCTGTAGGTAGTCAAGCGCCCTTTAGTAGTCAGGGGCCCCCCTTTAAGAGGACCTCCCTGTAGGAGTCAAGTGCCCCCTTTAGGTAGCCGAGGACCCCCTGGTAGTCAGGCCCCCTTTAGGTAGCCAGGGGCGCCCTTTGTAGTCAGGGCCCCCTTATAGTAGCCAGGCCCCCCTTTTTAGCCAGGGGCCCCTCCTTTGAAGTCGGGCCCCCTTTGTAGTCAGGCCCCCTTTGTAACCAGGACCCCTTAGGTAGCCAGAGACCCCCCTTAGTAGCCAGGGGCCCCCTGTAGGTAGTCCCCAGGCCCTCTTTGTAGCCAGCCCCCTATTAAGGTACCAGGGACCACCGGTAGGTAGCCGGACCCCTTGCAGCCAGGTCCCCTTTTGCACCACCGAGAGGGCCCCTTTTGTAGCCAGGCCCCTTTTGTAAGCATGGCCCCCCTTTGTAGCCAGGGACCCCCCCCTTTGTAGCCATGACCCCCCTTAGAGCCAGGGACCCATTGTAGCCAGGGAACCCCCCCCTGTAATCAGGACACCCCGTAGTCAGAGGGACCCCTTGTAGCCAGGGACCCCCGTTAGCCAGGGACCCCCTGTAGTCAGAGCCCCCCCTTGTAGCCAGAACCCCTGTAGTCAGGACCCCCCTTGTGCCAGGGCCCCCTTTAGCCAGACCCCCTGTAGTCAACCCCCCCCTTGTAGCCAGGACCCCCTGGGAGTCAAGCCCCCCCTTGTACCAGAGGACCCCTGTAGTCGGGACCCCCTTGTAGCCAGGGACCCCCTGTATCAGAGCACCACCCCTTGTAGCAGGGACCCCCTGTAGTCAGATCCCCCCCTTGTAAGTCAGGGACCCCCTGTAGTCAAGCCCCCCCTTGAACCCGAACCCCCTGTAGTCAAGCCCCCCCCCTTGTAGCCAAGGACCCCCTGGTAAAGTCAAGAGCCCCAACCTTGTAGCCAGGACCCCCTGTAGTCAAGCCTCCCCTGTCGTCAGAGCCCCCCTTGTAGTCCAGGGCCCCCCTTTGTAGCCAGGGACCCCCCGTATCCAGGTACCCCACTTGTAGCCAGGACCCCCTCAATCAGAAGCCCCCCCCATTGTAGCCCGGACCCCCCTGTAGTTAAAAAAAAAAAAAAAAAAAAGACAACAAACACCACTTTCCTGGGCTCGGGCTCCTGCTCCGGCCCGCTCGTGCTGCCCGCCGTCTCCTGCCCCCTGCAGAGGCGGCGCAGTGAAGTGACGTCCCACCTTGCGCCGTCCTACGTCAGCAGTAGGGGCCGGCGCCTGGCAGCTGAAGGCCTACGCTTCAGCCTGCAGGGAGATCAGCGGAGCGCAGCGCTAGATGGCGCTGTGCTCCCGCTGAACCGCTGCAACCCCGGGAGCCGGGGAATCATTAGTCCCCCGGCTACCGGGCCGGTCTCTCTGTGGTCGACTCGGCGACTGCTGGCCCGGGCGCTCAGGACCGGATTCGCGTACGGCCCCCGGGAGCGACGGCACTGCCTCCGGGGCCCCCCAGCGGCTCGGGGGGGCCCACCGGGGATTCCCCGGTACCCCCGGCTCGGCCCAGTCCCGAGCCGCATCCACATTTTGGACCCACACCTTTCACAGATTGATGGCATCTTCTCTCAATATGCCATCAAAGTGTAGGATGAGAGCCTGCAGCAAATGCCTAGTGAAAATGCCATACACATAGCTATATAATGGCCCGGAAATTTCCTGGTGTACACACACATCCAAAACTGTATTTAGAGCTATGTACTGTATACACATCGAACTTTCTCTTTCCCAATCTGCCGTGTAATGACACAAGGGGCCACATGTATGAACCTGTTTAGGTCTAAAACTCACTTTTTTTGCCCATAGGTTACTAAACAGTTTCATACATGAAGCCCAAGGTGTCACCGGGTGTCAATATCACCATCCTGACACTATCTCCTTTAAATTAATTAAAACAGTCTGCAATCTGTCTCTGCTGACCCTTGGTCTTTAGCTGCACCCCAGGATAGAAAACCTTGGATAGTAGGCTTTATGTGGATATAGTGACGATGTAGTGATAGATACCAGTTGTGTACAGTTATATAAGTGATTACAGTACAGTTATATCCAGTTACTCACAGACGGCATCTTCTTTGATTGGAATCTTTCTCTTTTCCTTTTCTTCTCCATCCAGACTAGATGGCAATGACGGCTTCTTTCAGCCACAACTCATCTCTGTAGAATTTGATGCCTCTTTTTGTATACTCCCTTTTAGTCTTCTTTTGTGTTTTTGTATCCCTACATAGTAGGTAGGTAAACTCCCAACCCTAGTTAGTCAGATAGGCCCCAATAAGTATAGATATAGGTTGTCCCTTAATTGGATATGCTTATAGCTCCATTAGGTAGGTAGATAGGTATTTAGGCCCCCATTAGCTAGGAAGGCAGGTATATAGGCCCCCATTAAATAGGTAGGCAGGAATATAGGCCCCACATTAGGTGTTAGATATATCTCATCAATGCTGACACAAATGTTAATTTCTTTCATGCATAAGTCCTATTTAATCTGGTTGAACAGCTAAGACAACAAAACTTGCACAAGTACATATAAAATATTTATGGATCCAAAAAGGAACCATTTAAAAAAGTAGGAGGGCCCGTTGGGCCCCCGTAAACCATTCAAAGGCCGGTTTAAGCCGGGAAAAAAAGCTCCCGGAGGTGGGACCCCAGCAGGGAGCGCGGGTGGTAAGATAACAGTTTTTTTAAAACGGGTTTTTTTTTAAATTTTCCCGGGGCCGGGCTACAGGGGGGCTGGGTCCAGGGGGCTACAGGGGACACTGGCTACAGGGGGGCAAAAGGGAAAAACTGGCTACAGGGGGGTAAAAAGGGGGACCTGGGTACAGGGGGCACTTTGGCTAAAAGGGGGCAAAAGGCTACAGGGGGCTACAGGGGACACTGGCTACAGGGGGGTCAAGGGACACTGGCTACAAGGGGGGATGGCTACAGGGGGCTAAAAATGGGGGCAATTTGGTACAGGGAAAACTGGCTTAAAAGGGGGCACGGGCTACAAGGGGGCACTGGCTAAACAGGGGAAAAATGGCTAAAGGGGGGGCCCGGGGACAAATGGCAAAAAGGGGGGGGGCAGGGGACCCCTGGCTACAGGGGAACTGGCTACAGGGGGCTAAGGGGGGCACTGGTTTTCAAGGGGGGGCAAATGGCTACAGGGGGTTTTCAGGGGGGAAATGGCTCAGGGGCAAGGGTAAAAGGGGGCTTAAAAGGGGGCCCCGGGGTACAGGGGGACACTGGGAAAAGGGGGCTAAAGGGGACACTTTGGGTACAGGGGGTAAAAGGGGGCAATGGGTACCCGGGGACACGGCTACAGGGGGGGCTACAGGGGACACTTGGGTACAAGGGGGGTACCCGGGGACACTGGCCCAAGGGGACAATGGCTATAGGGGACAAATTTGGGTAAAGGGGGGCACTGGCTACAGGGGACATGGCTACAGGAGCAACTGGGAAAAAGGGGGGGCACTTGGGTATTGGGGGGCACTGGCTACAGGGGGGGACAGGGGGACATGGCTACAGGGGACACTGGGTCAGGGGGCTACAGGGACACTGGGTTTCAAGGGGGGTACAGGGGACACTGGCTACTGGGGGCCCACGGGGACCTGGGGTACAAAGGGGGTATAGGGGACATGGCTACAAGGGGGGCACTGGCTACAAGGGGGGCACTGACTACAAGGGGGAAAACCCGGGTACAGGGGACCTGGCTCCAGGGGGGCTCTGGCTCAAGGGGCTTCAGGGGGCACTGGCTACAGGGGAATGGTACGGGGGGCATTTTTAAAAAGGGGGTATATACTGCAGGGGCTATAAAAGGGGGGCATACAAAAAGGGGCTGTATAAAGGGAATTTATTAAGGGGGCTATGTAAAGGGGCATTACTATGGGGGTATTGGGGGGGGCTATATTCTTCTGGGACCATAATTTATACAGGGGGCTATAAAAAAGGGGGCCATACACTTACAGGGGCTGAAAACCTACCTACGGGGGGCAGCTTGTACCTAAAAAGGGCTGTATACCTACCTATTGGGGTTTTCTACATCCCTCCCTACTCAATGGGGGGAAAACATTACTCCCTATTTTTTAAAAGGGGTGTCCATAACACATGGGGGAAAAAGGATTTAAGAAGTTTGGGGTTAATTCTGCGGGGACGATTTGCGGCCCCGGAAAAAGGTTTCTGGTGTCGGACAGAAAAAAGGGGAAAAAAAGAAGATTCAAGGAGACAGTCAGATGGACGCTCTGTGAGTCCTGGTGTCAGGGGTTTTTGCTTCTTATTCGACGTGCTGTGTCTGTCATGTAAGGGGAAACCTGAGTGTAGATGGCGGTGCTTGGTAAAAAGTTTGTTAGCAGTAAATCTATATATTTTTTTTGTGGTTTTGTGTTTTTTTTTTTTGGGGGGGGGGGGGGGGGGGGGGGGTCCCAGTGCACACTCGCCAGGGCCCATAGTGCTGTAAAGACGGCCCTGACTGTAACCCTAACCCTAAATTGGGGTCAGGGTTAGGGGTTTTTTGATGCGTGAGTTAACTTACTGCTGCAGCCTGATTATAGCAAATATAGGACTTTCAATTTTCTTCTTTGTAAACTGCACTACGGAAACAAAGTATTATTTTCCATGAATGCCATTGTTAATGTCAATTACTAGGAAGGGAGATGGGAAACAATATGAGGGTGGAAAACTCCCATATGTAGAAAGAAACAGTCATTTAGTGAGATAAAGATAGGGCTGATCCACACGGAATCTTAGACATTTTTATCTAAATACCAAACTGAAAAAAATGTCTGCTTTACGAAAATTTCAGATTTTAAAGTCCTAAATCTTAAATTTTCCCGTGGGTTTCCTACAAGTGGAATACAAAACCTTGCAGAGAAATCGCCGTGGGATTTGTTTTCATTGTTTCCTATTTTTTGGCAGTAAATAATAGGTAAACAATAGTTGCTTCAGGACAGGAAACAAGGCGCGTTCTGTGTCGCTGCCGAGACTCAACAATATTTGATAATTCTTTCAATAAAATTTCTAAAACACTTTCTGGAAAACTCAACCTGAAATTCAAGATTGCTATTTTATTATATAAAGTAAATCTGCCTACCCCCGTGGTTTCTCCAGGAGTCTTCTACATTGTAGAGTTTTTCCAGTCTATCTTGTTTTGTCAGTCTTATGTACACAAAGATTCACAGTGATTTACTCGAGAAAGACCCCAAATTCTGTTGCAGCTAAATCTGTACCCAAAAAGTAAGCTACATATCTTAACATATGTGTAATGATTGCACTACATGTAATGCTGGAAGTAATTTAAAGGTCAGTAATGCAGGAGTGGATCCCCCCGGGTCCCCCCGCGGTGATTATAAGCAGACCACACCGGGAAGTGGATGTGGGGGAACCCCAATTCAACTGTGCCTGTAAGTGGGTCTGTTAGATGAACACTGTCCACCTACATAGATTCGTCTAGAAGAAATGTAGAAGGAGTTCAGAAGCAAGAAAGACTGTGAGGTTGGGAGGACTCTGGTGAAACTCTAACTCTCTCTCAGAAAAATGAATGTCAATTCTGGTAGCTAGAGGGATGAGGTCGTCCAGAGTAGTTGGTAGGTTTCGACCAACCGACTTATCCTTGATTCCTACCTGGGAAGGCTTCCCAGAAAGCTGCTACGAAGGCCTCATTATTCCAGGCTAGCTCAGAGGCCAGAAATGAATGGAGTGTTGTCCCACTGTAGAATTGCCTTGTCTGACGCTGAGCAGGGAAGAAGCGACAGAAGAATTATAGCCAGGTTCTTCAAAAACTTTGCGGAAAACATTCAGAAATTCCAATAGATTCAACACCAGTGGGTCCTCTTGCTCTGAGTGGCCGGTGGCCAAGGTCAAGACTTTACCTGAGAGCAGGATGAAGCCACTTTGGCATGGTCTGATGTAAACAAATGCTCTAAAACCACAAAGTGTAAGGACACGGTTCAAAATCCACGGCCCTTTGGGGGTTGCCTAAAAACAGGATGGCAGCAGTAGGTGTAGAGCAGAAGTGGCAACCGGAACAGCAGGTGGGGAAACAGCAGGGTCATGTACAGATGCTGGTTCTGAGAGGCATGCTGTAATGGCCTGTACCATTTGAAATAGTTGCTCCTGACAGACGCACTTTGATGTGCAGGAGTCCCAGAGAGAGTCCCCCCGCGGGGTCCAAAAGGCCGTTCTACTGTAACGGTCAGGAATGCAGGTGTGGATCCTACAGATAATCGCGCAAGATGATAGTGCAGACCACGCTAGGGAGGGGAGTCTAAGGGGCCCCTCGTGTTCATCGGAGCCCCCTTTTAAGGCTGGTCGGGGCTTTTCTGCATGGGAAACCCCCAAAGGGCATACCCCCACTGGCCCCTCGCAGGTCGCCGAGCCCAGATGTGAAACAATGGAGACAGAAAGCAAGCAAGAGGCAAATAGCACGGGAGTGGCAGACAGAGCAACAGTCAGTACAGACACCAGAAAAATAGGAAGTTCCTTAAGACCAGGCTCGGACGGGCTGCCGGAGGATCGGTGAAATTCCCGGGGGGGCCCCCCCCCAGCGCCTATGGGCCCCGGAGGCAGTGCGCCATCCCCGGGGCCCATCCAGCATCCGGTCCCCTGAGCGCCCCCTCCTGCGTCCCGACGCCCTGAGACCGCGCCCGGTTTTCCGGGGACTAATGTCCCCGTCCCCGGGGCGCGCGGTTTTTCAGGGAGCACAGGCCACTAGGGTGTGCTCCCCTGATCTCCTGGCGGCTGAAGGTTAGGCCCTTCAGCTGCCGGGCACTGGCCCTATTGTGACGAGGGGGGCCGGTACGTCACAAACACCGCGCCGCCTACAGGGCGGTGGGGCCGGCGGCAGCTCGGAGCGGGGGAGCGGGGGCCCGGGTCCAGGTAAGTGATTTTTTGTGTTTTGTTTTTTTTTAATTGCCAAAGGGCCCCGACTACGAGGGGGTCCTGACTACAAAGGACCCCCCTGATTTCAGGGGTTATTTTTTATATTGTATCCAGAAAAAGGGAAAGTATATATAACCCAAAAGAATAATAATTATAGTCAAAAAAGTAAAATAATTCACTGGAGACTGACCATAAAACTTAACTTTTACTTAGTCAATTAAAGAGGAGTAATAAATACTCCAGGTAATAATAAATATCCCAAACTGCCCCTATATAGAAACCTACGAAGAAACTACCTAACCACCAAGTGGGATAGTCGCCCTGATACGGACGGACCACCAGGAACCTAAGGAGATAATCCCTATTCAAGCCCTATACACAGGACAAAATATCCTGTGCAAAGATACAAAATTAAAGCAAAAAAGGTCCCTAGTACCCAACACCATGCTATATACAGAAGCAACAAAAGCTCTAATCACAATAGTGCCCGCTATATACAAAAGACAAAGGCTCTAGTCATAGTGTTATGCCCAAACGCGTTTCATACCCCGATGTATAGGGTCTCATCAGGGGCAAGAAAGAAAAGACATAAGCCTCCAAATAGATTCAAATTACTTTAGTGTAATCAAAAATAGGAGTTATAAAACCATATACAGCTTATTTAAATTTCATTTGGCTAAACATATAGTGAATTTCAACGCCGTTTTGTACAAGTACATGGTTTGTATCAAGCAATGGGGATCTTACTCATCAAATGTGGTCAAAAAGATCTCCATAAAAAGCAGCTCGGCTGGCAGGCATTGTCATTTACTCACTCTTAAGTTGACAATAGTTCTGGTAACATAATAGGACAAGTGGATTACCACATTAAACCCAGCCGTTGAATACTGCCTCAAGCAGAGTCTGAAATAAATCCAGTCATAAAAGACAATCACTATCTCTATATTCCCATATTTTAAAGAAATACAACAAACAAAGCATTATACTCACATATACTCACATAGTTTCATTGGTTATTTTTTATATTGTAATGTGATGGTGACCTGAGCTGGTGTCTGACCACTATGTGGTCTCTATATGGTGGTGTATAGTGGCAGTGTACATGTGTTCCTGATTGTAACAGTGAGGGAACACCTGACCCTGTGATTAGGAGTTACACTTTCTTTCTTGCTGGTGTTTTGTTGAAGGTGGTGAGGTGCGTGACCAAGGGAAACGTGGAGGGGGATATTGTATGGGTGGAGGGGGATATTGTATGTGGGTGGAGGGGGATATTGTATGGGTGTGGAGGGGGATGTTGTATGTGGGTGGAGGGGATATTGTATGTGGGTGGAGGGGGATATGGATGGAGCTACTTAGCCCTGTGTCTATGATATGTTAGACTGACAAATGTGTGACTACATTGTACTACACAATACACTTCTGTTTTGCACACTGTATTATGTGGTAAAATGGGCGCGTTAATGTCCGAGAGGCCGGTAATATTTTCATGTACAGTAGGGTGGGCCCCCAAGATCAACTCCCCTGTGGGCCCCAGACCCCCCAGTCCGACACTGCTTAAGACCCAGATAGTGGTCAGCCATTGGAGCCAGCATGCATGCATCCTAGGGGAGAAGCGTGGATGCACCAGATACAGCAGTAGCGGGAAGCAGAGCAGAAGTGTGGAGGAGAGTACGGGCCAGCAGGGCAGTCAGTAAAGGGAACGCTGACACAAGTGCGCCGTGGGCAGGACTGGTGACTGTGACAGGGTGGTCCATGTTCCTGAAAATCATGGCAAACATATCAGGGGGATAGCTACAATTTCATGGCTCTTCAGTGCCTACCTCATCGCTCGGACACAGGGACATTCCAGCTCTCTATACTGAGGAGGATATTGCATATGTTCTGTTCAGATTGCTTTGTCCTAGCAAGACCTGTTACAGAAAATTTGGACCTTTTGAGGTAATCACTGCAAACAAATGATTTCTGTAACTGTCTATGAGACTTCTGCACTGTCCACAGGTATTGGGCCCACTCCTTGTGAGCACACTGCTCCAGCTGTCTCAGGTGTGAAGGTGCCTTCTCCAGACTGCAGGTTTCAGCTCCTTTCACAGATGCTCAATCTGATTTAAATTAGGGCTCTTAGAGGACACTTCAGAGAAGTCCAATCCTTTGCTCTTAGCCATTCTTGGATGTTTTAGCCGTGTTTTTGCTCATTATTCTGCAACTGAAACCAAACTGTCTGACACTGAGCAGCACATTTCACTCCAGAATGCCTTGATTGTCTTAAAATGTCCTGATACCTTGTAAAGATTCAAGACACCTTGTGCCAGATGCAGCAAAGCAGCCCCCAAAACATAACCAAAACTTCTCCATGTTTCGCAGCAGGTACAGTATCCTTTCCTGTGTATGATTAATTTTTGCATCTGTGAACATAGAGGTTATGTGAATTGCCAAAAAGATCCAATTTTGTCTCATATGTTGAAAGGACATTCTCAAAGAAGCTTTGTGGCTTGTTAATATGCATTTTAGCAAGTTCCAGTCTTGCATTTTTATCATTAAAGCGCCATTAATTCCATGCCGTTGTACATTTGAAAAGGGAAAACTCAAAAGACTAAAACACATACAATAATGTCACTTATTAACCAACAAACTGGTACAAAGGACCTTGAAAAGGACAATATTTGTAAATAATTTTAATTACATTGGACTGTTGAAATAAAAAAAAAACACTGCAAAAAATTCTTTAAAATAAAAGTTTTCTTCTGCCTGTTTGCAGAATAACATCTCTGTCACACATTTCTGTGACAAGATCTCTGGGAGTTATTTTGTAAATATATCTTGATATTGTAACCAATTGCTATCGTGAGAAATTGCACTCCTTAAAGAGGTTTCCTCACCATGCAGTTTTACAGAGTCACAGCCAGCTTGAGATTCACGCTTTCTGGTCAGGTTGTGGATGGGTCTATAGCAGTGAATGGAATATCAACCCAGCTATTCCTAACTATTCCTGTTACTTTGAAATGTCTACAGGAGATGTAAAAATTTGTAGTACACATGACTACAGAGCTCTAAGGAGTGAAAACATGTCCTATCTTAAACGTGTCATATCTTAAATGTGTCTTATCTTAAACAATCAAAGCTTCTTTCCTAGAGAGTACACACAGCAGGAAGTGACATCACCATGGACAGACAGCAGATTCCAGCTGATCAGATAAGAGAGAGGAGAGAGAGATGCAAACTAGTTTGTACACAGCGTCCCCACAGTGTTAATTTACCACGTAGGAAGCATAGGATGGCAAGCCAGGAATAAGGTGCACGTCACCGAAACGCGTCGGTCCTTGTGAGGAGAGCGTCCGGCTGCACATAGTCAAGACCGGTCTTTGGTTAGCACTGCTACAACGTACGCCTTTCTACTGTTTTTAAAATTGACTACAATAAAGGTATTTATCTTTTATATTCACTCTGGCTTGCCATCCTATGCTTCCTACGTGGTACATTAACACTGTGGGGACGCTGTGTACAAACTAGTTTGCATTGACTTTACTTGGCCGAGCCAGCTCTCGGCGTTCACGTGCCCCCCCTTGATTGCCCGACAGGTGGATTAAGCTGGATGTTGACACATTATTCAGAGGAGAGAGAGATGGTTGGTAACCAAGAAAAACTTCTGTGCACTCAGAAGAGATAAAGTTGCAATGTATTTGGTAAAAGTCTTCATTTACCTTTCCCTACATGTTGAAAGCTATTCATTGTAGTGAGACCAGTTTCAAGCACATCTCTATGTTAGACATATCTGTATAGGGAGTGCACTTTAAGGATACAATGTCCCAGGAAATGGTGAAAATATTGTATCCTGAGGCCATTGTTACTTGAGGGTCTACTGTATGCTCATAATTAAGATAATGTACACTAAACAGCCTAAAAGGCCAATTGAGATCATTTTCTTCAGCACATCAGCAGAGTTTTGGACATACATTTGTATGAAAAAAGATAACCAATGGCAGATATGTATCAAAAAGATGACATGTCAGTTTTTTGGGGGGTTTTTTCAGTCAGGTGTTGTAGCCAAAAAGTCAATAATGCAAAAGACAGAACTGCATCAAAGGAAGGCCAAATGAGGCCACTGATGATGGACAGAGATCAGTTGGTGATTTGTCATTTTAAATCACTTTATTGTCATCCAAGACAACAACCTTCACAGAACAACTATGAAACGTTGTTTAGAAAAGGGGAGTCTGGAAACCCTAATGCATAGGCAGCTCCACTGATTTAATTGATGCTCTTCAGCAATATTTTGAAAGTTCATCTATTGCTATAACTAATGTGCAGTGTTATCACTGATACCATAGTCAATATAAAGTGGTATAGCTGATGCCAAGACAAATGTTAAAGGGATTTTGCCACAAAGTAAAATTGACATGGGAAGCTTGCAAATGAAATAACAAACATTTTCACAATTCATTATTATTACAAATTCTGCACCGTTTTTCTTTTAGCTGCTCCTTTAGTGATCCGTTGTTTACAGCTCATCTCCAGGGGATACGACCAGGGCTGAGAGCTCCTCAGTCCTGGTCAGACACGTTCAGACATCACTTCTCCTATCAGGCAGCTACTGAGTGTTCAAACCCCAGGTGCTGTCACTCTACTCCTGTCCTCTGTACTCCTTAGTAATTAGTAAAATGGTGCAAATAAATAAATTAAAAAAACCTCCATGAGGTCTGTGCATTGATAAAGAGAAAAAAAATCCACAGATTTGGTTCCTGCAGGGATTTGAACCAAGGACACTTGTGCTGTGAGGCAAAAACTCTACCTCTGAGCCACATTGTAGCTACTCACAGCTCTATACATAAACAGACCTTTCTTTGACTAGAGTGGGGAAAGGCCTGGTGATATCATCCTGCTGGGTCACATGAGATGCAATTCAAACAAATCACACACGCCCCCTTCTGAGCACACAGAGCTGAAGAGCTGGATACAGGAGGTATGAAATGAGATTGTGGCAAAACCCCTTTAAATAATAGCCTTATACACATTGCTGCATACATTAGCCATCAAAACTAAACTATAAAGCAACACATGACAAATAAAATTGCTCTGACATTTGTCCACATAAACCTTTTATTGATGCCATTTAGCCAGAAACAAGTGTCGTTATGTATTTGCCATGATTAATTGGCATGGCACTATAATATGAAGTCAGAGTAAATGTCGCTTTAGACCCAAGTTTGTTTAAGGCAAGCCAAAGAAATCAAATTGCATGCCTGAATCTTCATTTATGCTCATTTGTGCTCTTCCTGTGCTGTATGTAGCCTTCCTTCACTGAAGCTGATCAGCTGCATTTCCTGTTTAAAAGCAATTTCTCTTTGCCCTGTAAAACTACAAGCCTCAGGATCCTTCACTGTGCTTTGTCTAATTTCTTCCCTCCCAACATCAGCCTCAGTGCACACCTCATATTTGCCTACTCATGGTAAAAGCCTTGGGAGGTAAGACCAAAAGTGTGTAGCTTCAAGGTCTTCCCTTAAAAACCTTTAAGTCAACTGACCCCCTGGGCTCTACACAAAACTGTTTCCTGTGTGTCCAGATACACAGAAATACTAAGCTTCCTGTCACTAAACAACTGATGTAGAACTGCAGGGAGCTCACCGAAAATGTAATTAAAGTACATTACAAAAATTCCTAAACTTTGGAAGAGATATTCAATATTAAAACATTTTCTTTCTATCAGATAATCTGTTTAAAGAGACCTATCTTTCCCATAGTTGATGGCTTTTGACATACATTCCTGAGTACACCAGCAGCCACCAATCACTGATAAGGGGACTTGGAGAAGGCACACCAGACCTTTAAAGGGAATATGTCGCCAATTTTTTTTTTTTTTACTTATTAAATGAAGCCCCTGATCCATATTCTTTTCCTCTCAGTCGTTTTTATTTCCTGATTGTATATTTCTCTATTCGGCCGTCTATATATGATTGTGGGGAAGACATTCTTGCTTGCACTTCTTTAACAGCAGTCAGGTAGATACTTTACAGCAGCTTCATGCACATAGGATTCTCAAGACAGATTCTGTTCCATAACTTTCTTAGGAGAGTTTTCACTGTGAAGGTAGGGCAGAGGGGGACTGTGCCCATCTCCTCTTTTGACTGGTGGTTTTCTGTGTTATCTGTACACATTGGTGTCTCTTTCAGTGTGACCCTTGCTTTTACTGATAATGAGCCGACCTGAAAAGCTCTCTAAACAGAACAGGAAGTGTCAGACGATTATTAGGCCTAGTGGCCAAAGTGAAAACTGCAGGACTTAAGAATTATTAAAAAAAATATTGAAAGTGATATGGAAAATAACCAAAAATTCCTTCAAAATGTGTTTAACATAAAAATATGAGTTAAAAAATTCAAGTCATTTTTTGATGACACATTCCCTTTAAAGATAAGCCTCCTGGATTTTTCTTCTCAGCCTGGTATTGCTCCTTTTACTTGAATGCTCCAATACTACACATAATCCATGAACAAATAGGGACCTGGTTGTGAGGAAAAATAGATCTGTTTTTTAACCTCAGACAACCCACTTGTAGTGCACCTCCAAGAGTTTGGACAAGCCCTTTATGTCTACTTTTACAATGCAAGAAATATTCAGCAGATAGGAGCTCATGTTTCACAAGGTACCTAGAGTAAGCTGCTAGTAATAATCATGGATACATAACATCATTTTTCTCCAAATGTAGTGTATGACATCTTCCCCAATTAGTTATTCCAAATGTATTATTTTACAAACAATGGCACACAATTACCGAATCTTCGAGAACCCTGGAGACTGCACAACGAGCCTGAAAAATAGAAATCTACATTGTTACTTACATTTGTTGCCCGAGGCGAACATTATAATCTGATTAGGACATTGCAGCAATGAAGTGTTTTCACTTAATCTTTTGGAAAAGACATGGACTAGAATCTCGGCAAGAGCTGTTATTTATATTTATGTCATGTTGTTCAGCAACAGCTCATATGAATGCTGCTATTCCCTGCGAAAATACATTATTCTACCAGGAACTGAGGCCAACGTGTTGTGTTATTTGCCCAAGATCACATTTCATATTGTTTTTCCAACTAAATGTCTTTGTTTTCATAGCACACATAAAATTGCCTTATAAAGTAAGTAAAGTTCACTGCATGGCCGTAATAATCCTGTAAATTAAATAGTAGCTGTAGATTCAATTAGATTTTTTTTGTTTTTTAAAGAACAAATGACATATGACACAACCTAGGGTAGTGTGGCCTGAACTGTAGTGAACGCACCTGCCAGACACTACATAGGTGCAGAGATGTGAGACTATAGGCACAATTCTAGTGACGGCATATGAGTTAGGTAATAAATTGGCTTCACCGGTCTTCTTGGCTGAGATGCGAGTGGGTGAACTCCAAAGGAAAGTAGAAAATAAAAAAAAATGGTGTATTGCCATGTACTGGAGAGCAGGACCTTCAGACATGTACACACTTGGACAAAATTGTTGGTACCCTTCCTATAAAGAAAGAAAAACCCACAATGGTCACTGAAATAACTTGAAACTGTCAAAAGAAATAATAATTTTAAATTTATTGAAAATCAACTAATGAAAATCAGACATTCTGTCTACCCCTCCCTTCATCTATATCTTTCTACACCCTTGGTTGAACTTGATGGAAAGTTGTCTTTTTTAACCGTATTGACTATGTAACTTTGTAATTGTGCTATAAAAGTAAAAAAAATAATAATAAATTCACCGTAGGGAAATTTTTAATTAAGAGGTATCTTGTAATAAGCATTGCAGGTGTCTTCAAACTTCTAATCAGTAAGCCTGTCTTTTTAAAGGGTGAAAAGGAGTTGCTGTGCTGTTTGGTATCATGGTTTGTATTACACTAAACATGGACCAAAGGAAGCTAAAGAGAGAATTGTCTCAGGAGATTAGAAAGAAAATGAAAGACAGACATATTAAAGATTAAAGCTATAAGACCATCTCCAAACACCTTGATGTTCCTATTATAATGGTTGCACCTACTACTTTCTTACAGAAGTTTAAGGTCTATGGGACTGAAGCCAACCTCCTTGGATGTGGCCACAAGAGAAAAACTGATGACAAATTGAAGAGACAAATACGAATGGTAACAAAAGAGCCCAGAAAAACATTTTTTGGCAGAACCACAATTCAGAAGCAAGGTCCGATTATCATTAGTTGGTTTTCGGTATATTTAAAAGGGTTGTCTCACTACATTGATTCATCTTACCTCAGTCCTGTTTTCTTGGTTTCATTTTGATTTTGGAGGCGTGTTTACTGGCTTCTACAAGGCTGCAGTAGAAGCCAGGTCTGTAGCTATAGCAACCAGTGGTGGCAGCCTATCAGGAGACATCAAACAGGTCTGTAGCTATAGTGACCTGAGGAGCTGATGCAGCCCATACAAGAGGGATATCTGGGAAATAGAGGACACTGTTAATGGACAATATTGAAAAGTGACTTGTTTTTGCTGTGAGTCACTTGAGAATTACAAGTTGGGGGCCTGCAGACTTTCCACATGGGTTTTTCTTTTTGTCCTCCTCTGCAGAGGTTTCGCCTGGGACTGGTAGCCAACACACAAATTGTCTTTCAGACTCCACTATGGGTCACGGGCGTGACATAAGGACAGTCATTTTGCACAGTACCATATCGCGACATTATTGGGGTATACCACGTAAATTTCCCTTCACATCCGGGCATTTCCCAAAGCATTGCCAGTCTCTGGGGGGAATCACATACTGGGTTGTGGGGTTGCATTGGGAGGGGGGCTGGAACATAATTACTGTACTCCCCCCCAAGGTCTGTACCCAAAAAACCTGGAGGGGATAGTAGCGGTTTATCCCCATTTCCCACTCCCTTCCTGCCCCCCACCCAAAAACCCCAACCATTGGTATTACAGAGCGGACTCCAAAAAATTGGTCAGGGACATGGTCTTTCCTGGAATGATATCTTTAGCATCCACCATCTCTGGACGCACCACTGTCATCTCTGTTCCACTTTCTTTGAAGCCCAGGGTGACTTTTCTGCCCACGGTAACAGATTGACGGTGATTTTCATGATTGTGCCTGGCACACCCCCCTTTGGTTCGGTCGCCGCCACGGCCGGTACAAAAAAAACCATGGTTTTTAACGTAATATTTTTGTCTTTTTATTCATAGTGTGAACGGGCCCTTTTTTCCCCCTGTAGGAATTGATTCCGGGCCAACCCCGTGGCCGGGAATCCTCCGCCCTCTTTCAGTAACATGTTCCCTTTGATTGACCCTTGTTTCCCTATCTGTTTTGTGTTTCTTCCACCAATCCCCTCTGTTCTTGTCTGCGCTCACCTTTTAAGAATGCTTTCACTAGTCCCCGTACCTGCTATAAGCCCCCTTTTGCTTTAGCTAGCCCTTACTTTGCTTTTTGCCTTTTCTGTATTTGACCTGCTGTTTTTCCTGACTATTCTTCTCTCAGTGATTTGTACTGCTGCTCAGTTTTGGTATTGACCTTTGGCTTGTATTCTGTTTTACCTTTTTTGTCTCCGTCTCCGTACTTCTCGACTGTACTGTTCCCGCTTTGGACCGCCCGAGTTCGCTTATTTGTTCTGTTCTGTTTGTCTTGTCTTGTTGCACCTAATCAGTGCAGCCATCATTTTCCCTTTGGGGGCCGGGGCCTATGAAGGAGCGGGTTCCCAAAAGGCAGGGACAGGGGCGGGATCAGAGCAGGACCCACTTGTCTTGTTTTGGTGTGCTGTTTTGACCTTCCCTGACATTAAGCAGGCCCTTACCCTAATCAACCTCCCCCGGGGGTTTAATATATTACCGACTTTGGGTCACTGACCGCCGGACGAGTTGACAACCATTTTCAGGGCATGGCGGGGCTCATTAACCAATGTGTAACGTCTGGAGCCATAACTACCCGGCCCCGGGTCTTGCCCCCCCGTCTTGTCCGCACCTGCCCCTGTTTTTGTGAATCCTACGTCCTTACAAATTAAAAGCTTCTACCGATGCTTTGAGGGAAATCCAGACAGGTTCCGAACTTTCAGGGAATCCTGTCACCTATTTTTCCTCAGGATTTGCCACTAGCTATGCCACCTGAAGCCCCGGAATGGAGTTCGATTGAAAGATTTTTTCAGGCTTTACCATTTCTAGACATCCCAATCATGGGCATGGGCTAAACCCCCTGCTATCTTTTCAGCAGGGCCCCCGCTCCCCGAAGAATACTTTTCTGAGTTCCGCCAATGTCACCATGCCCGGGTGGTCGCCCAAACCCCTTAAAACCCTTTCGGGCAAGGTCATTGATGCGGTAAAGGAGCTAGGGTCACCCACCAACCCCGATACATTAAATAAATTTATGCTCAGCCGAACTATTGAAGAAGGCTAAGAGAGAGAACAGGAAAAAACGAGGGGGGTCGACGTTCAGTTAAAGTAAAAATTTTTTGTAAAACCCTTTTTTTGTTACTTTCCAAAAATTCTCCTCTTCTATCCTCTCCCCCACTCCTGAAAAGAACCCAGGTGTTGGTTTTAAAATTTTCTGCCACCAGGAGACATCGGCGGAGAATGCCTTGGCTTTTATTGTGGAAAAACCACATTTCTAAAGGGACTGCCCGACAACCCCCGTCCCCTCGAGGAAACCAAACCTGAGTTTTTTCCCCGGGAAGGGTAACCGGGTTAAGTTACCTCCAAAAACTTGAAATTAATTTTTTTTTTTTGCCTGACCCTTTGGTCCAAATTTTTAAAAAATTTTGCTTGTCAAGCTATGATTGACTCGGCGCGCTGCTAGTTTTATTAGTTGTCTGTTTTTCCAGGCCTTGGGTTTTAACTAGTTTTCCATTAAAATGCTCCCTTTTTGGGGTTTTTGGGGGGGATTCAACCCCCTAACGGGGGGAAGAAAAAATTTTTTACTGCTGAGACACTTTTGAAAGTTGGGATTTCCCTACGCAAAAAATTTCGTTTTTGTCATGGAGAAACTCCTGCGGGTATTATTCCTTGGTGCCCTGGGTCTGCCCCATAAAACCTGGGGTTTACTGGAGAAACCCCTGACTGACAAATGGGGGGCTCATGTGGGTTTCATTTGAAGGTTTTTGATCCCGGTGTTGCGGGAAAAAATGCCACGATATTTCAGAATTTTAAATCTGACGTTTTAATAAGATTTTGAATATTTGCCTCCCCACCCGCCGAGATTGTACCTAGATCCACCCGGGGGGAAAGCTTTTAAATTTTACCCCGAACAAGAATCTATGCATTTGCATATTAAAACCTGAAAATTTTCTTTCTCTGGAATATGTTCCGATACTGATTCACAAGTTTGTCCGTCTAAGCTGTCCCCTTTTGCTATGAGGAGGATTTCCCCCTCATGTATCTGCCGCTATGGGGTTGTAAAACTGAGATAAATTCCCCCATTAATCGCTGTGCACAGTCTGGGCAAAAGCATAAACATTTAAAAAACCCAACTGAAATCAAAAAACCTAGTGGTAACGCCGACCCAGACCCAAATAGTCCGTCTCCGATCCCACGGGAAAACATGCCCCCAGTTTGTAAAAAGGGAAAAATTCACCAAAACACTTTGCCAAACCTGAAGGTTGTTGAGGGTCCTGTGGCCCCTCATAGAGAGGTGGGTACTGTCATGATTTCCCGGCACGCCCCCCGTTTTTTGGGTTTTGGCACCGCCCCGGGCCAGTACACGTAAACCAGGTTTTTAATAATACTTTTCTTCTTATTCACTAGGTGAACTGTCCTTCTTTCCCTGTAGGAATTGTTCCGGCCAAACCCCCTGGCCAGGAATCCCCCCACACTCTTTCAGTTAACCATGTTCCTCCTTGATTACAGCCCTTTTTTCCCTATCTAGCTTTGTGTTTCTTCCACCAACCCTCGTTCTGTGTTGCTGCTCACCTATTTAAGAATGCTTTCACCAGTACCCTGTGCCTGCTATAGAGTCCTTTTGCTTGTAGCTAGCCCTTACTTTGCATTTGCCTTTTGTGTATTTGACCCTGCTGTTTTCCTGACTATTCTCTCTCTCAGTGATTTTGTACTGCTGCTTGACCTTTGGCTGGTATTCTGTTTATCCTCTTGTCTCACGTCTCCGTACCTCTCTGACTGTACTGTTGCCGACTTTGGACCGCCCGAGTTCGCTTATTTGTTCTGTGTCTGTTTGTCTTGTCTGTGTTGCACCTATATCAGTGCAGCCATCAGTCTTCCGGTTGGGGCCGGCCTATGAAGGAGTCGGGTTCCCCAAAAGGCAGGGACAGGGGCTGGGATCAGAGTCAGGGCCCACTTGTCTGTGTCTGTGTGTGCGTGTCCCTGACCAGTCCCTGACAGTTATGCTTTCTCCTTCCTGCAGTCCCAGTTATAAGATAGATGGAAGGGCCTGTTCCGGGGGGCTCTGTGGACATAGGGGTACTTCTCCGCTTGTCTGGACAAGTGGCACTAACATGCCCCACTTTGTTGCATATAAAACATTTGCGCATGTCAGTCAATGGGTGTGTGGATCTCTGGGAACCAGGAGGAGTACTAAGAGGGTGCCTAGGTGAACGATGGGGAGGAGAAGGGGGATCCCCAGCAGGCTTACCTCTCCTCCAGGTGGACTCAGCTGTTTTCCGGGCTGCTGGCATCCTGTTGGCGACGTACGAGTTGGCCAGTTCGGCGGCTTCGCCAGATGTCTTGGGCTTCCAGTCACAGACAAATTGCCGAACATCCACAGGACAGATATGGAGAAGCTGTTCCTTGACCATTAGATTCAACAGGTCGTTAAAGCTGGAAACAGAGAGTCCTTCTACCCACTGCTTGCAAGTGACTCTTAAGTTGCTCTCCACATCTGCTTAGCTGTCAGTGGGACCTTTCTGCAGATTCCGAAATTTCCTGCGATACACCTCCAGAGTGAGGTGATATTTCATGACCAGAGCTCTCTTTATGGTGTCATAGTCCCCGTCTTGCTCTGGTGGGAGGTCCGAAAAAACCTCCAAGGCTTTACCCCTTAGTCCTGGGGTCAGATATCGGGTCCACTGCTCTTTGGGCAGATGATATGGTCTGCAAGATTTTTCAAGTCCTCTTAGGAAAACATCTAAGTCCCCATTCTTGTCCATCACAGGAAAGTATGCGAGTCGGGGTTTCAAAGGGTTTGTATCCTGGGCATGAGGCTGTGGAAAAGCCTCACTCCTTTCAAGTCGTGCCAGCTGTTGCTTGAGGTCCCTCTCTGCTTGGCTTTCCGCAGCCTTTCGCTCTCTGTCTGTCTGGCGTTTCGCAGCCTCTCTCTCTGCTTGTTGGTATTGCAGGATAAGTTGTAGGCGCAAATTAGGGTCACAAGCGCCAAGCTGCTGCAAAGCCATGCCCAGAGCAGAGTCCATGCCTCCCTGAGAACTGCCGCTGTGGGTGTCCTCAGGGGAAATTATTTCGGGAGCAAATTCCGTCAATTGGACCTGTGCGTTGTCAGTTTCGTTCTCTGACGCCGTGTCCAGCTGCTGCAAATCCTGCTCCACGAGCTCACGGATCAGCAGAACCTTCGTCTTGACTGCCGGGTTGATCACTCTCTGTTCACAGAGGCGGATGAGAGATTCCTTGTTCTGGTTCTTGTACATATTCGCACAGCACGCTTTGCCAAATAAAAGATAGAAAAGAAAAACAGGGAAGGGAAATTGATTGCACGTATGACAGGTAAGCACTGCGTTAGTTCTTGTAAAACTGGTGTAATCTTTACAAAGATACAGCCAGTCCTTTAGTGCAGGGAATAATTGCTTAAACCAAGCACTAATGCTGCAATATAAAGAAAAATATCCCACCGCTCTGCCACCAATTTGTCACGTACACACTCCCCAGCATGTGACTGGGTGCCACTGTAATGGAGTCGATTTATTTCCACTTGCGCTCACCTCTCAATCAGGTAGCAAATGAAGCATAAATTGCACCCCAAGACAGTTCCAGCACCCCAAGTTATCCGCTGCCACCACCTTCCTCCAATACTCAAAAAAACAGGAGATCAGAGAGGAAGGACTGCTGATCCCAAAAATATTTAAAAACACTTAAACAAAAAAAAAAACGCTTACCAAGTCACCTCACTGCTCTCCAGCAGCTACAAAAAAAAACACTCCTTCAAGGAAATGGATCCGTGCAGCGACAAGAATTAATGTATTAATGGTAACTTTAATATTGAACGAATTACAGTGCTTACATAAACAAAATATAATAACAATGACTATGACATACGCATCAAACAGTTACAAAATAAAAGGGAGTAATGCTTAGGAAGCCCTTCCACTTACAGGTCTTGACTTCCAGATCCTGGGGTAGGGATGAAGATGGAACACAGTTACAGCCTCAAAGGTTTGTTAGAGAACATTAGTGAACAAACAGCATCATGAAACACAAGAAACACACCAGACATCTCAGGGGTAAAGTTGTGGCAAAGTGTAGTGCAGGGTCAGGTTTTAAAAAAAAATAGCCTAAGCTCTGAACATCTCAGAAAACAATGTTCAATTTGTCATGCATAAATGGAAGAGGTTTGGCACAACTGCTAACCTACCAAGACATGGCCGTCCACCTAAACTGACAGAAATGGACAAGAAAAGTATTAATTAGAGAAGCAGCCAGGAGGCCCATGGTCACTCTGGAGGAGCTGCAGAGATCCACAGCTCAGGTGGAAGAATCTGTCCACAGGAAAACAATTAGTCATATACTTCACAAAGCTGGCTTCTTGGAAAGGTGTCAAGAAGAAAGTCATTTTTTAAAGTAAGACTCAAGAAGTCCCATTGGCAGTTTCCAAAAAGCTATGCAGGGGAAATAGCAAGCATGTGGAAGAAGGTGTTCTGGTTAGATCAGACCAAATTTTTACTTGTTGGCCTAATCCCAAACGCTATGTGTTGAAGAAAGGCTTTGCTTCAGCAGGGACTGGGAAGCTGCTCAGAGTTGATGCGAAGATGGATGGAGCTAAATACAGGGCAATTGTGGAGGAAAACCTGTTAAAGGCTGCAAAAGACTTGAGACTGGGGCATAGGTTCACCTTCCAGCTGGACAAACATCCAGCCAAAGCTACAATGGAAGGGTTTAAATCAAAGCATATTGCTTTATCAAAATGGTGCAGTCACAATACAGACCTAAATCTCATTGAGAATCTGTGGCAGGACTTGAAAATTGATGTTCACATTCACCAAACAGACTCAGCTAATGCTATTTAGCAAAGAAGAATGGGCACAAATTCCAGCCTCTAGATGTGCAAAGCTGACAGAGACATCCCCCAACAGACTGCAGCTGTCATTGCAGCTAACGGTTGTACTACAAAGCATTAACTCAGGGGGATGGGAGGCTGAATACATATGCACACCACACTTTTCAGTTTTTTATTTTGCAAAAATTTGGAGAAGCACGTGTCCTTTTTTTTTTACACTTCACAAATACCTGCTACGTTGTGTTGCTCCATCACATTAAATATTAGTAAAATACATTTAAGTTTGTGGTTATAATATTTAAATATGAGGAACAATTCAAGGGGTAGGACGACTCGCAACCCATTGTATATATAAATAGGCATATATCAAAATATACATTTACACATATATAGTAAATCATTTGGTGAAGTTGCAGCGCATGACAAACTAGAGGAAAACATATGCTGGTACAGTAAAGCCCCATAGACTTCTGTTGATGTCCTATTACAGCTGTGTACAAGTTTGAGCTTAAACTGAACTATAATGTAGTCATGTGCATAAGTAATAAAAACATAGTATAGTTTTAAATAGAACTGGCTTAAATAGCAGAGAGCATGTAGTGCTGTAGATTTCTATAACAACCTATCTAATGGTCCCTGAACACTAATCTGCATCTGAAGGGTGAGTGTGGGAAAGGTTGTATTTTACATGTTTTTTTTCCATATGGACAGGATATGTACAAAGATCCCTATGGACAAGATGCAAATAATCATCCCAATCAGTTTGACTTTCAGCATAGACCATATAACTAAACCGTGGCATGCACTTTTTCTGTACAGTTGTTTGATAAATGCTATATTTGTACATGTGATATTACATAACTTACCGGGTCTCATACATAAAACATAACAAATACGGAAAAACATAGTTTTCTTACATTGCTTTCTGCTGAACAAGCCATAAATAAAGTGAAAGGCGGGGGAGGACATGTTAAATTATAATTCATTAGCACAGATCACTGCTTCTCAAACACATTTTATAGCCACTTATGACATTACAGTATTGAAGTAAAAGTTAATATTTAAAGGAATTAGATAAGAATGTGAATCAGCTCCATAAACTGAAACCATGCAAACAACGCAAGAATGAACACAAGAACGCAGGCATCTAGTCACCTTCTGGAAAGAACATTAGTAAAGAGGTTCCCCAGGATTAGAAAAAGGGTCCGCTTGTCCATGACACATGTCCAGGAGCGCACCTCTTCCCCATTGCAGTCAATTTGTCTGAGCTTTAATACCAGATATTGTGTGGCCCAAATTCTGGAAAAAAGTGACCCTGCTTTATAATCCTTAACAACCTGTTTAAAGGGATTGTTCACTTTGCATAGTCCCTATTCAATAAAGGGGCTCACAACAATGATTTGATTACAGGAGGGGTAGACACAGACAGCTGAGGGTCCCTGTACAGAAATAGCATGTAAAGCCCTTGCTCTGTAATCATAAAGCAGCCACTTTATGCCTCTCCAACAATTCGCCATACCTCCCAACTTTTTTAGGGGCAAAGAGGGACATTTATGGTTCATTGTGTAAAATACCTCCTTTACCATGCAGATCTATACACATCAACCATTTTCATTTACAAATTAGCATAAAGTCATCTGAATGAAAACCTTTTTAAGGTCCAAATTGCAACAAAGAGATAATAATACTGAAACTGCAGAACCACAAAAAAGCTATTGGTTGTAGAAAATGGCGCTGCAGAACAAAGTTAAAAAATAGAGATTTTTTTTTTTTTTTTAAATCAACAACAAAGCCTTACATATTTGGTATCACCGGAATTGTATCGGTCATCAGAATACAGATAACACATCATTTATACCAAACAGGGAACACCTGAAAAACAAAAACAGCGCAAGTATATTTGAAAAAATGGCGCAAGTATATTTTTTTCACATTTCACTCTATTTAGAATTTGTTTCCTGTTTTCCAGTACATTATATGGGACGGTCAATGGCACCATCAGAAAGTACATCTTATTCTACAAAAGCAAGCCCTCATATGCCTATGTGGATGAAAAAAATAAAAAAAAGTTATGGCTCTTGGGAGGAAAGGAGGAAAGCATAAACACCCAAAAAAATATGACCAGGCGGGAAGGAGTTAAAAGTGTAGACAGCTGCCGTCTCCAGCTCCTCCAAGGGCATTCCAAAAAAGGGAATAAGCAACAATTAAAACTCCAACCTGATAAAGCATTTTGTTTTTGCGCTGCTTCTATCCTTTTTAATAAACAGTCTCATGTGAGCTGTACTTTGAGTCCTATATTTGTTGGGACATAAACACCTTTTTTCTGACGTTATGGTCTATTTCTAATTGTTGAAATCGTAAGTACAAATACAGTCCTTAACAGCAGGAAGAAGGCGGCGAGGTAGGCAAGTACATGCAGGTACGGGCGATATGGGAGAACCTTTTTTTACTATTTCAAATTATAACAAATGGTAATTTGTTATAGAATGTGAACATATAAGTAGGATTGAAGGAGTATTCCCAATACATGAACTTCGAACTGGATGCTCGTTGCTAAGTGCGTTCCGGCTCTGCATTTGAATGAGGAGGGTGACGAGAATTTCACGTAGCGGGACTACCCCTTTAAGTGACAAAATGTAAATAAATTAACAAAGTCTGAAGAAATAAATATTTTATAAGGTCTTTCTTGTGCTTTTCACAAAATATTGTTTATGTTTATTGTTTAAATATTACTTTAATTGTAACCTCCTAAGAAAATTTAATTTATATTTATTAACATATAGTAACAAAAAGGGAAAGGAGCAGAGGTGCCATGTTAGTCAATCTCGGGAATCATTTGGCTCCAAGATTCCCATCATCTCAGGGATTACTATCACGACTCTTAAAAAAAAAAAAAAGCAAAACTTTGACCATTGGGAGTAGTTATTTGGGCTATTTTAGGTAGAAGAGTGTAGAACTGTACATTCACAAAATATAGATCCCTGGGGGGTCTCCAATAGGGAGGTGATGAGAAAAGGTGTATACGGGATAAATGAAGAGGGTTATTGTACCATCTTATAAGTTCTTTTTGGTATTTTTCACCAAAATTTGAGCAGGCTGAGGACTTATGGGCCCATTTGATCGCTAATTACCATTGGATATCAGTGTATGTCATGGAAAGGTCTTTTCCCATTGAAATATATTGGGCGTCTTAATAAACAGATAATTGGTTAGGTTGTCATGAAACATTTTTGTTCCTTAAGTGGGAGAGCCTTTTAAGCATTACCCAGTTCTCCTTGAAAATATTGGGCTATTTATATAATGCAGGACGTGCCGGATCCTACAAAGGAAGCGACGCCCTTGGGGGACATGTATGTACAGGGCTGCGGCAGAAGTCTGGCGTCTTTCAGCCCGAAAACTGGCACAGCCCCATTCGCTACATTTTTAACCAGGCGCACTCCAGTATCAGGACCGCGGCACATTGTAATGCGCCTGAGATCGGGGAGGGGCGTGCTGGAGGCATGTCACACTACAACTGTATGAAGCTACACATTTATGACCGTTTATCAGCAAATCCAGGTACATTACTGCTGGAACAGGTAGAGCACTTTAAAAGTGGTTTACCTGAGCCAGAGGTGTCGCTTAGTAGCTAGAAAGCGCTAAATCTATGACCCGCAGTAGAACAGGTTCATAGATTTAGGCACATTCTACGTTACTAATGCGCACACAAAAAATGGCGCCTGAGTACCAAAATATATACATGTTGCCCTTTGTATCAAATCTTCACTCTGAGTAATAACTTAAAGGCCAATAATGACATTCTAATTAGAATTCTTTAAAAGGATATTTGAAAACTATTCACTGCCCTAAGCTATGGAACACAATAACATGAACATAACTTGTGTCATAATTTGAAACTCAGGTTTGGTTCTCTGATATACAAGACAAACCACTGGTCTAAGTGTTAGACCTGATTCACACTGAGGTTTGAACCCATCCGGGACCTCGGCTGTGGGTTTCCATCAGAATACCTAAAAACACAGCTATAGAGAACAGCAGTACAAATGTAGTCACTTGTAGTCACGCTGTTATGCTTTTTGCACCAGACAAAATAGCATAGTTGACTGGGACAGGAGGATTTTTCTCAGTTCCCAAATAAGACATAACTATTTTGTCAGACAAAGAAAGCGTTTAAAGGGGTTGTCTCACTACATCGATTCATTTTATCTCAATCCTGTTTTCTGTGTTTAATTTTTGAATTCAGTGTTTGCTGGCTTTATTGGCTTCTACTAGCCTGCAGTGATGAGCTTCTGATGACACCAGGTCTGTAGCTAAAGCAACCAGTGCTGGCAGCCTATCAGGAAATATCCAACAGGTCTGTGGCTATAGTGACCTAAGGAGCTGATGCAGCCCATACAAGAGGGGATATCTACTATTAGGTAGGACACTGTTAATGGACATATATTGCAAAGTGACTTGTTTTTGCAAGATCTTTAACATAAAAAGAAATCCTTGTAGTGAGACAACCCCTTTAAGTTTGTGAAACACACCAAACTGCAGTGTAAACACAGCCTTAGATCCGTATGAATTTTCCAATATTTATAAAATACAGAATGAAACAGTCTAGTGAGAAAATCCCCTTAATAACAAGTCAGTTATAGTATAGGCAGGATAGCAACACTTTTTATATTCTATATGTATGTAGTGTTAAATACCCCTCAGCATCTTAATTCTATTTTTCAGGATAGTATTAGCCCAACCAATGATCCAATCAGAGAATTTTACTTTGAAGCATATTATTTGGAGCAGACAAGCCACCTTTATGATCCACTGTGGAGACCAGAAGTGCAAGAACAGGATGTTTGGGATTTCTGCCTCTCCTTCTCTATGACTGCATTTATTCAGCTGCATTAAAACATACATTCCCTGCTGTACTGCCTATACCACTATAACAGGAAGGAGACACGTGCCTCCAATATGGCCGCCTCAGGGATGCTTTAACATAATATTCCATAAGCACATTATTTATTTTCTAAAGACTTAGTAAAAACTTACATCCCTTTAATGATTTTAATTAAAGGGATGTACTGTATGCGCTTAGTAAGTCCCTAATCTCTTTTATTACTGTAGAAAGCAAAGTTAAAAAACAAGCTGAGCTGAGAACCAGGAACAAACACACAGAAGCACACTGCACTCTGGCCCTTTAATTCTAAAAAGGCCAGCGGGCATGCCCCCTATACAGCAGAGAAGAAGAGGTTGGCTGGCACAGTGAACCTTGTGCAGCAGCAAATGGGTAGACGCCCATTCTGATGACCCCAGAGATGAGTTGCAGCGCGGTTCGTCACACAGAGCTATTCTCCCCTAAAAGCAGAGCATGGGATCTTGCACATAATTTTAAAGAACAAAAAGTCTACTGTGCAGCCAATCCTCGCTCACTTTCTTTTATGGTCTGTTACCATTTATAACTCCACCGAACATAGTATATCACAAGACATTATGGGAAAGGAGCTGAGAAGCCCAAGCGCCCTCTATTGGATGTAACAAATCCTCAATTTTGTTTGACCCACCGGGTATTGAGAAAGCAAAAAGGATTTTAGCCAAGCCAGTATCTCTCATCTGCAGACAATGCTGTTTCGGGATTTTTGTCCCTCATCAGTGCAGAGCGATACTGGCTAGCTGTGTGGTCAGAGGTAACAGGGAACGCCCGGACAAGCATGAAGCAGCTTTCACAAATATGTATAAAGGCAAGGAGAGTCCAGCGTAGCCTTGAATCCACAGATAAAAACGTTCCAAAACTTTATTTTAAACAAATTCTTAAAAGTACAACATGATTCTCAGTCCAGCCGACGCGTTTCGGAGAAACACTCATTACTCCAAAACGCGTTGGCTGGGCTGAGACTCATGTTGGACTTTTAAGAATTTGTTTAAAATAAAGTTTTGGAAGGTTTTTATCTGTGGATTCAAGGCTACGCTGGACTCTCCTTGCCTTTATACGTTACCATTTATACATCTGTTTTTATTGCAACTTAACCTAATTTGTTGAAATACAAATGATTTACCACTTTGCATTTATCTAAGCTCCATTTGTAACAGCCCATATACAATGATGTGAAGGAGACCTGGTCTGCACTGGTGAGCCGAAACTGCCCAGGAAAGAATTCAGAGAGCAAGCATTATTTTCGGAGTGATTTAGTCCAGGTTCATGTGCAGTGGCACTGATCCAAAAGGTCCTTAGTTAAGTCATGATATCATCATCCATCTTCGTGTATTTTGAACAGCTTTCGCTTATTTAAAGCAGCTGCTCAGGTTATGACAAAAGGCAGGCCGTCAGTGAAGTACTAAAAACATTTTTATAATAATGTTGAAATCTATCATCTTGTATCTATTCTCGGCCAGCGAACCTATCAGTGTCCAACACTACAAATGTAAACATTGAAAAATCTAAAATTTGAATTGGCCAGAAAACTTCAATTTGATTACATGAAAGCACATAAGCTATGGAAGAGAGTTCAACTGATGTACTTGTCTCTGTCCGGAGCTATAAAATATGTTGCCAGCCCTCAGTGAACGTTGAAATAAAAAAACAAGACCTTGGATCCCACACTGAGAGCTTGTAGATACACGTTCCTACATGAAAGCTCTAAGAATAATAATACCGATAGGATGCTGTCATATTCTCTGCCTAGACTCGAAGTAACATGCAAATTGCTGGGGTGAGTTTATTTAACTGCCTGTCAGCTGACTTGACTTGAAACAATATATATACCATATCACTCTGCAAGGACATTCTGGGACATCCTTGCAGTTTGCAGCTGTGGGAGCAGAGAGCTGGCTGGCTGTGGTAGCCGGGGTCTCCAGTGAGAAGGCAAGGACAGCTTATTACCATCTCAACCTTCCCAATCACTGTATACACAGCACTTAACCCCTTAGCGACATTAGATGTATGAGTATGTCCTGATGCCGGCAAGGGGCTTTGTAGTGGGATCGCAGAGTGATCCTGCCACATGTCGCCTGGTGTTAGTGGCTAATTGTTTAATCCTTTGGATGCCACGGCAAAGATGGCCAATGAGAAATGGTGCCACGCACCGTTCCTCACTGAAATCGAGGCACCCGCGGGGAAATCATGGGGCCCAGATCGCTTAACATGACAGCTGGAAGCCTTATGAAGGCTTCCATCTCCACCATCTTTTTGATTTCTCCACTTCTGGCCCCGGGAGGTGGGGAAAGCGCCATATTTGTACACCCTAATGCATTGTCTATACAATGCATTAGGCGGTAGAAATTCTCAAGCGCCCTAGTGATGAAGCATCCTCAAAGTTAAAGTGGTTGTCTCACTACAAGGATTGCTTTTTATGTTAAAGATTTCACAAAAACAAGTCACTTTGCAATATGTGTCCATTAACAGTGTCCTACCTATTCCTAGATATCCCCTCTTGTATGGGCTGCATCAGCTCCTCAGGTCACTATAGCTACAGACCTGGCTTCTACTGCAGCCTAGTAGAAGCCAGTAAACACGCCTCTGAATTCAAAGTGAAACCAAGAAAACAGGACTGAGGTAAGAGGAATCAATGTAGTGAGACAACCCCTTTAAAGTCAAAAAAAACACTTTTACAATATAAAAAATTTTTTTAAATATTAAAAGTTCAAATCACCCTACCTTTTTCCATTTTACAAATAAAAAAATAAAAAAGTTACACATATTTGGTATCGCCACATCCGATCTATTAAAATATAAAATTATTTATCCCATACGCTGAACACCATAGAAGAAAAAATTTCCAAACGTCAAAATGTCATTATTTTGGGTCATTTCATGTCCCCTAAATATTTGAATAAATTTAATAAAAAAGTCGCATTTATTCATAGCAATAAAAAGTACACTTCAGCCTGCAAAAAAATGCCCCCTCACTCAAGTCAGTAGGTGTTAGTACAAAAAAGTTTTTGGAACTGTTTGGAATTTTTTACGGTACCAAAACATAACGGAAACTGTACATCTTTGGTATTGGCGGATTCGTATCAACCTGTATAATACAGATAACATATCATTTTTACCGAAGAATGAACGTGGTAAAAACAAAACTCCACACTTTCACATTTTGCCCTACTTAGAATTTTTTGGGAGGTTTCCCAGTATATTCTATGGTAATATGAATAACACAATTAGAAAGTAAATCTTGTCCCTCAAAATAAAAACCCTCATTTGTCTATGTAAGTGGAAAAATAAAAAAGTTATGGCTCTGGGAAGGCAGGAAGGGAAATATGAGTGTGACAAAAAAAAAAAAGATCCATCAGGAGGGAGTTAATGGATGATATATATACAAATCAGAAGGAAGTCTTCAAGACTCCTGCTACCGGTCCCCAGTGGTCATGTGGTAACTGCAGGAGATGCGGGGTATTAAAGGGGTTTTGCCAAAATCTCATTTCATACCTCCTGAATCCATCTCTTCAGCTCTTTGTGCTCAGAAGGGGGAGTGTGTGATTTGTTTGCATTGCATATCATGTGACCCAGCAGGCTGACATCACCAGGCCTTTCCTCTCTGTAGTCAAAGAAAGGTCTGTTTATGTAAAACATTGTGAGTAGCTGAGAGGTAAAGCTTTTGCCTCCAGGCACAAGGGTCCTAGGTTCAAATCCCTGCAGGAACCAAACCTGTGGATTTCTCTTCATCTATGCACATACCTAATTGAGGTTTCTTTTTTATTTATTTGCACTGTTTGACTAATTACTAAGAGGTACAGATGACAGGAGTAGAGTGACAGCATCTGGGGTTTGAATACTCAGTAGCTGGCTGAGAGGAGAGGTGATGTCTGAGAATGTGCGACCAGGACTGAGGAGCTCACAGCCCTGGTCGTATCCCCTAAAAACAATGGATCACTAAAGGAGCAGCTAAAACAAAAATGGTGCAGAATTTTGAATAATAATGAATGGTGAAAATGTTTGTTATTTCATTTGCAAGCTTCCCACGTCAATTTTACTTCGTAAAACCCCTTTAATAGACCCAAATAAGCTTTTTAATGAGTTCAGGGGGCTGATGTCACATCATATACCAGCCCCAGTTACAGAAGAAATCAGCAATAAAGAGAAATAGTAATGTAAAAATGCCCTCCAAGTCTTTGTCATGGGGGGAGGCAGTATGTCAAATCAATAATTAAAAAAAAACACAAAAAAAAAGTGAAAAAATCTTTAAGCCCCAGACAATAAAACTATACATCACCTACATAAAAACATCTGCATCAGCATAGTGGCACAATTACAAAACTTATTTTAGTGCCACCTTTTGCTTAAAAAAAATGTGGAAAATAGATTTCTTTTTATTTTCACCATTTTTCCTAATATTATTATTAAGACACATCTGAAGTAAAAATGAAATAGAAATAAAACTTTTTGTATCATGTAAGAAAGCTTATAGGGTGACTTGTATGTATTTTGGCACGCATACGAACCTGTTCTACTGGGGGTCATAGATTTAGCGCTTTTTATTTACGAAACAACAAATCAGGCTCAGGCAGACCACTTGTAACTTGGTCTACTGTTCCAGCAGTAATGCGCCTGGATTTGTGCAGAATCATACGGTTGTGGTGCGACACACCTCCAGAACGCCCCCCGATTCCAGGCGCATTACAAAGTGCCACGGGAGCCCGATAATGCGCCTAATTTTGGAGGGTGCCTGATTATAAATCTAGAGAACAGGGCTGTGCCAGTTTTTGGGCTGAAAGGACGCCAGACTACTGGTGCAGCCCCATTTATACATGTCACCCATAGTATTTAAACATTGTGTTTTGTGGTGCATTGGCCAAAGCACAGTTTTAGCTTTTCAATCTTTTTAAAATAAGTCTAGACAGCTCCCATTTCAAAAGCGATACTCTTGCACAAACAGACCTCACATCCAACACATATTACTAAGGGTATGTTCACATGGTGTATTTTTGGCGCGAACAGTACGTGTGTTTTGGGAGTCGCACTGATCAGCGCATATTCCGAAAACACGGGTGGGCCGGCAGGCTGCTGGCACCATTGACATGCATTGCTCACGGTGCGTAATCGCCGTGAACAATTGACATGTCACTTATCTCCCCGCGCGTACAATACAATCGTATTGTACACGCGGGGAGGGTGGGGAGGGGGTGTGGGGGCGACACGTAATCCATAGCTCTCTAGCATCCATAGCTATAAGAAGGTTGCAAACTAAATACCGTGTTTCCCCCATAGTAAGACAGCGTCTTACATTCTTTTTACCCCCAAAAGTCCCACTATGTATTACTTTCGGGGTACGTCTTATATAGGGCAGGATAGGTCGGCTGTAAGGCAGGTATAGGGCCAGCTGTAGGCAGGTATAGGGCCAGCTGTAGGCAGGTATAGGGCCAGCTGTAGACAGGTATAGGGCCAGCTGTAGGCAGAAAAACACTTACCTGGCTCCCCGCTGCTCCGTCTCCCGCGCCGCGCCGCCTCCTCGCTGCTCCGGCCTCCCGCGCGCTCATCCCGGCACAGGCAGTGACATCATCAGGCAGCGCTACGTCTTACTTTCGGGGTAAGTCTTACATTAGGCGACCTCCCCAAGACACCGCTACGTCTTACTATCGGGGAAACACGGTAGCAGTGGCTCTGAAAATAAATGCAGGAATTAAAATTACAATCAGAGAGTCAGTAAAACTTTTTCTTTACTAAATGTAGTCACTAATAGCAAAGAGGATTGGTCAGAGAATTAAAGGGAATGTGTCATCAAAAATGACTTATTGTTTAACTCACATTTTTATGCTCAACACATTTTTTAAGAATTTTTGGTTACTTTTTTTTTTTTATTTTCCAGATCACTTTCAATATTTGTTAATAATTCTTAAGTCCTGCAGTTTTCACTTTGGCCACTAGGCCTAATAATAGTCTGACACTTCCTGTTCTGTAGAGAAAGATTTTCAGTTGTCTGCTCATTATCAGAGGGTCAAACTAAAAGGAGACACCAGTGTGAATAGATAACACAGGATCCACCAGTCACAAGAGAAAATAGTCACAGTTCACTCTTTCACCTCCCTGCACACTGATTTCTTCCCAGGTCACAGAGCATGACTAGAAAGCTCTCCTATAGAAGTGAATGGGACTGGGTCAGTCTTAAGTCTCGTATGTGCATGAAGCTATTGTAAAGCATCTCTCTGACTGCTGTTAAAGCAGTGCAAACAAGGCCTAGTGGCCAAAGTGAAAACTGCAAGACTTAAGAATTATTTAAAAAAAAATATTGAAAGTGATATGAAAAAATAAAAAAAACAACCAAAAATTCCTAAAAAATGTGTTTAACATAAAAATGGGACTTAAACAATGACTTATTTTTTGATGACACATTCCCTTTAAGAGGTGAAGAAAAGTAAGGCTAGGTCTACACGGCATTGGACAAAAAACAAACTGAAAACAAATCCTAAAACCTTTCTTAAAACAGTTTTTTGTCCAGTCAATGTCAAAAACCGCTCAAAAAATGACATATCAGTAAGCATGGCCCGAGCTGTCAGGAATTCTGTGGAGTCTTGTCTAGTTTTTACTATGTGGTACAGATAGACTTAGCTCCAGGATTACACCTACAATGCACCAAATGTATGACCACAGTAGGACAGGTCGATACATTCGGGCGCATTCTACACTGCTTTAAAACTAGTTAGACCTGACCTCTATGTGCCTGGTTCATACGTGTCGCCCTAGGTGCCAGGGAATACTTTAACTTTTCTGAAATGAGCTAGAACAGTATTGTAAAAAAAAATGATGATAAACCACCTTTAGTCAGGTAAGTGTTGACTTGTCACACTTTTTCAGAGAACTTTAATCTTCATAACATCCTCTATAATATGATGTTATCAAGTATTAACTTAATTTAACTTTCTCAGCACAACTTTTTATCTGTTTTACCTGAGATCTCTTCTTTCCTGACCTTTTCCAGCAACTCCTATCAATTCTATTCACCACAGGTCTGGATCCATACCTCGCTTTACGAGAGTTTATTCACCTCTCAATGAAATATAATACAATGTTGGTCCTATTTGAAGAACAAGAATGACAACAAATGATCAGAGAGACGCAGTGCTGCAATTGAGGAACATGGAAAGGTGAGTATAAGGTTGTTTTTTTTTAACGGGGCTACAGGAGCATCATAATAATTTATTTTTTTAAAGTGAACAATCCATAGCAGCCAACTATCCACTCTATGCTGTACCCGAATGTCTCCTAAAGCTGGTGGGTAATCAAATTTACCCATTCCAAATCGTATTCTGTCTCCACGGTTGAGGTGGGACCACCTTTACAAACACAGGTGCTGAAGGCAGAAAGAAGAACCTGCCATGTTAGGCTACAATTAATTCTAGTTACTGTTCTAGTTAATAGGACAATGTATTTATAGTTCATAAAACATATAATAATTAATAATCGTTACCTATAGAGCAATATACACTCAACTAACCTTTGGACCCCAAGTATAATAGCTGTGTAGCAGGCTGACAGAGAGGTTACATTTCATAAACACCCTGTATATATACCGTACATGTGTTAGGTATTACATCAAAATAAGTACATGCACAAAAATAGTAATATAGTCAGCAATATAAAATATACATAGCAAAATACCACTGGAATAATTAACCCTAAACTGCAAGATTACATTTAGAAGACGTACAAGGAAGGAGCGCACAGCCCCAAGCTACCATGACAAAGCATGGTGGTGCGGTTGAATAACACAGCTTGACGATCCAATCAACCTAGGACCTCTCAGTGCACAGTCAGTACTGTTCTCATACATATACAGTATACACATTACAGTTGCAGAGTATGTACAAAGCAACAACAGTCAAGACATCAAAACAGTATTTTAAAGTTAAAATATACAGTTTTCTACCTGAAAGCGGGAGTATAAAGTTTTCCTTTCTTACACAGTGATACTTACAAAGAGTTCCCAGGTTTGTATTAGTTTGCACTAGCTCCTAGGTTTGTATTAGTGTTCTGCCTTTCATGCACAAGGTCCCAAGTTTGCACTTCAGAGACAAGTTACGAAGAGAGAGTGAAAATATTAGCTTCTTAGAGATATTCTCTGAGGCTGTGAAAATCCCTGTTCACTTCTTAAAGGGGTTTCTCTTTAAAACTAAGCTCTAAGGAGGTAACGTTTCACTTTAGAGAGAGACATCATAAAGGTGTGTGGAGACTTACAATTCATGAATGTTCCACTGGAATTTAAATATTCAAATAAGCTCTATGGAAGAGATCTATCACTGTGGTGCTAGCTATTGGAAGTAGCATTCACCCAGTCTGAACCCTGTGCCACACTGAAGAAGGGCAAACACTCTGAAAGAGCTATCTGCAAATGGACAACTCTCCATATGATCTGAGTAACTGGCTTGACTTTAAATTCCTAGTTATGTATCAAGGCTCTTCAATGGGTCGGATGTGTATTTTAGGAATACTACTTCCAATATCTGGCACTAGAGCCCTATCTGTCTTTCCTAGAGCTTATTGCTATCCTCAATACTAAGTGAGAAAATCTCAATAGGAAGGCTGCTAGGACCTCATCAATCCTCAGAATAAAGAAGCACAAGCACTTGTTGAGCAGGGAGATACAACAGGAACCATTTGAATGGGGTGGTTGCATGAAAGTACTTGATACAGCTGGCCCTGGGTGATAGCCACATACCCAGGATACAGCACCTGTTTATGGTAAACATTTTTACTTGCAAAAACCAGGCAACTTTGTGTAGAATTAGACACATTCAAACAAGACCACATTTTTAAAAAAATGGATGTCATTACAAGGCAGTGCCATAAAACATTCTTTAAATGGGGTCAGGCTGAGTAAAAAATAATTAAAACATTTACACTCAACTTCTGATCCCCTGCTGCTCCGCATCACACTGGGATCTACTCCTCTGCAACGGTTTCTCTTACCAACACACAGGAGATGCTTGTGCTCCATTAACTCACAATGGAGGGTGAGCATCTTCTGTGTGTCGGCACAAGACCCCGGATATGCAGAGGAGCTGAACCTGGGGAGCTTTGGAGTGAGAGCAGCTTGGGACAGAGATTAGTATAACTTTTTCTCTATTTTCCTCCAGCCTGGCCTCATTTATAGATCATTTGATGGGACTGGACAATCCCTTTAAGAAAAGGTATGGGTTCTGATGGAGAATATTTCCCTAGGACAGACCACATTTTTATTACATTACATATCCAGCATCTGAACATCTCCTTTAGTGTCTTTGCAGATGTTTCGTTCCATTCATTATTTTACATTCCCACAAGTACCACCATTTCAGGCATAAATGTTAGCAGAGAAGACTTTGTTTAGATATTATGATGAATGCATCATGACCTCAGTTTTAAATTACCACCAAATACCCAGAACTGAGGAACTATTTGATTAAAATTGACTTCCTGAACAAAGGCCCATTCATTTTTCTCTTGACCGCTGATTTGTGAAGCAAGAAGCCTCATTTCACCATCAGCATGAGAACAGTATGATGTTCATCAAATGACAAATAATAGATTTTCCTAACACGGCATTTATGTATGAAAACAATCCTAACATAGCAAACATCCAAAAATCCAGTAGAGCAGCTGTACTATACTACCTAGAAAGGTCTCATCATAGTTACAGTGCTCACAGTGCTTCTGATATATGGTTACTGTACTTGGCCTCTTTCCTGAGTTCATCTTGAGAGAAGAGTTTTTGGGCCGTAACTTCAAAGAATTCTTTGTTCAAACTGTATACAGAATATACTGCCTTGTATTGACAAAGCTCATAACAATCACTTAATAATTTTCTACAGTGTCCTGAATTGTTTCCATGTCTGTGGTTCAATGGCAGCCGGCTGATATACATCACAATACAGATAAAAAAAGACCCAAAAGAAAGTATTCCTACAGTGGGAGAGGTGGATGCCATGATCAGGAGAATTCTAGTGTTAGAAAGGATAGAAGCGGAGAATAATAAGGCCATCCTGACGGAGACATTTTTCCAGAAATGGAAAAAGTTTATTATTAAAACTTTCTCGAATGAGGATATCAGATCACTAACGACTAATTTCAAACATACAGAATATTATTATAGGGAAAAACTATGTGGGACCTTGGGTAGACTGGGACTGACTGAGAAGATTTAGTGGAGGGGAGATTCTGGTAGCCAGCATCTGGGGTATGGGTAGATTCTCTTCGCTTGGGGGAGGAATTGAATAGGAAAGTACAGGCAGTCCCCGGGTTACAAACGGGATAGGGACTGCAGGTTTGTTCTTAAGTTGAATTTGTCTGTAAGTCGGAACGGGTATATTTATTCAATGTAATTCCAGCAATCATTTTTTTTTTAGTTTTGGATAGTACAGGGAACAGTTGTTACATTTGTTTTGCTGTCTCTGCCCTTTTTTAGAAGATTTCACCTAACGTTCTGTATCTCATGTGCAGCTGTGGCATGCTGGCACTTGGTTATCATTGCGTGTGACTCAGTGTTGAATGTCAGCCACGTCCCATAAGTCTCCGTTTGTAACTAGGGGACGTATGTAAGTCGGAACAATGTCAGTCGGGGACTCCCTGTAGTGATTAGTGATGAGGCAGTGATACATCTGATCTCTATTTTTTCTGAGACTATTTTCCCAGAGTTTTTGAAGTTTAAAATGGTTATGTTGGCTTGTTTTGTTTTTTGGGTCATTGGATTACTATATAGGGGTCAAGTGATGGAAATATTAAGAATGTCGGCTTCTATTTCTCTTTATAATTGTAAAAACGTTGAGAAGAATGCTTTTATAGAGACTTGGCAGGTTCACGACAGACTGTATACATTTGCTCAAAACTGGGTTAGGGCCTGTTCACACGACGTTTTAACTCCGTGTTACAAGCGCTTTTTAGATCCGTCTCGGGGAGCGACAGGACGGACCCAGAGACGGACCTAAGCAATTAGCAGTGAGATTATCACTGCGGGCTATGAGGAAGACGCAGCGGCGTTCACATGAGAGATCACCGCTGCGTGTTTCCTCCTGCTTGTCGGCTCCGTCTGTGAAAGAATTGACATGCAATTCTTTCAATTACGGAGCCGGGGAACACGCAGCGGCGATCGCTCATGGGAATGCCGCTGCGTGTTCCTCATAGCCCACAGTGATAATCTCACGGCTACTTGTTAGATCTGTCTCTGGCTCCGTCCTGTCGGTTCCCGAGACGGGTCTAAAAAGCACTTGTAACACAAAGTTAAAACACCGTGTGGACAAGCCCTTATGCATATTGATGTTTGTTATGAATGTTGTATCATCATTCTTCTCAATAAAAAACATTGTTAAAAAAATAAATTAAAAAAAAAGACCCAATAGAATATAATAAATGTTTTTTCTTGGTTCTTTCTATTTGTTTATTGCTTTATGTTCAATAGAATTGGTAATACCTGCATCTTATCTTTGGGTCTTGTGACTGTTGGAGTGCTGACATTTACAGTATGTCCAGAGTGGTTTTTACATGTTCCTGTAATATTATTCTTATACTCTCTTATACTTCTTAACTACTTAAGAAAACGTGTATTAGAAAGATGATAATGATGATAAGGGCTATCATCATTATTGAAGTTTCATATCCAAGACAGAAGCTTATGAGCTAAATTGAATATTATTCGTTCACATTATCAATGTTAGTATAATTTACAGTGTGTTTACATGTCTATTATGTATCCTGACTAGCAAATAGTATCTCCAGCATATCCTGTTCTTTTACATAGTTGCCTAGTTTGTAAGGCCAGAAAATTACAGGTGGTCATCCGGGTCAGCCTATTGTGCTATAGTGTTGATCCAGATTCATTAGTCTTCTCTGTTAGGGCATGTTTACACCTTGTATTTTTGCGCCTATTTTCTGCTAAAATACGTCAAAAACAATGTTTACGTGCACTTCTTATAGACTGTAATGTAAACTATGTGCTGTGACTTAGACGATGCATATTTTACTCTCGTATTTTGGCGTTTTACATGTCTGTTCTTTCAGGTGTATACACGCCGGCAAATAATTAAGTATAGGAGGTAGATATTTGCCTCGGTTCACTACACGTCATAATCATGTTGAAATTACTTGCTCCCAAGTGCGTAATTTCAACAGCGCAACAAATGCATTTTACGCCACATACCTGTGTGCACCGCAATATGTCGTGTGAACTCCCCCTTATTATAACCAATTTCTTGTGGATGGTCATCAAAATGGAATATGCTATAAGGCTTAGAACGAGGAATCCAACCCTAGCTGACTTTGTTCTGTTAGCTAGTAGGTAATATAGAACTTGTGTAAGACCTACTGTACCTTTCCAGAGAACCTGCAAACTTTAGCTTGCACAGCCCATGGCATAGAAATATGATGGGGGTGGGGGGAGGTTAAGGACAAACCCTTAAGTCCTGGGTGGCAAGCCCCAGACCCACATTGGAAGACCTGTTTTGATCTTTACTATGGGCCCTTTTCTCTCTTCTGTGAATGCCATCCCCCTTTTTCAATAAGATGGGTCATTTTCATAATGTTTCCAAAATTAAATATAGAGCTATTCTATTTCTTGCATTTCAAGCAAAAGAACAGGTTTTGATATGGTCAAGAATCCTGACACCTCATGATACTAGTGCTCCAAAGTTATGCAGATAACCCACCACAAAGGGCGACATATATGAACGGGGCTGTGGCAGATATCTGGCATGTTTTCAACCCCGTTCATACATGTTTAAAGGCAGCGAGGCGGGGCGCACTAGAACCATAGCGAAGCTACATATTTATAGCATCGTTACGGCATTTCTAAGCACATTACTGCTGGAACAGGTAGCGCACTTTCAAAGTGGTTTACCTGAGCCAGTAATGTCGTACTAGCGCTAGAATGCACCTGATTTATGACCCTCTGTAGAGCGGGTTCATAAACAGGTGCATTCTATGCCATTACAATGCACATGAAATTTGGCGTTTACATTCTCTTTGGCTCAAAGTACACCAGAAAACTGTCACAGTCCCGTTCATACATGTCACCTTTAGTGACTCATCACTGCTACCTGTTAGAGTCTAGGTGCCTTTATTATTGTGCACTGTTTTTAATGCTTCTTACAGGAGGAAATTTCTTTTTGATAAATTTGCTAAATAGACCTTTTCACCTGGTCAGAAGAGATTATCCAGCAGCAGTCAGAAAAAGTCTGCCTACTGCTCTGCTCTTTATATAGTAGTGGTCCAGGGTAAAGCGTCATGGGATGCTTCCCTGACATCACTTGGTGCAGGGATGATGCCAAATCATCTACAGCAGAAACACAGCTTTCCCATGATCAAAAACTGATTGCTGTGACATTAATGTGACATTACTCACCTTTCTTGGATGCTAGATAGACTATCCAGTGTACAGGAAAGCTGAGTGATGCATGTTCACCAGAGCAATCAGTTATAATGATGGGATAGCTGTATACCTGCTCTGGAGTATGTACAGCAAATACATTAAAATATATAAACCAAATTATATATACTTGCACATATGTTATAGGATAAGGAAATAAAGTTTTTTACTGTGTTACAAACCTACTGGTGCCCTGTACTACATACAGCCTGCTGCAGATATTCAGGAAGTTAACTGTAGCAGAGATGCAGGGGCATAAGGTGTACATGTCTGAGAATGATGATGGAAGGGTGTAAAGGGAAGGGCTGAACAGTGCTAGGAGGATTAGAGTTCAGGTGCAGGAAAGCCCTAGATTGTCACTGCAAAGCATTGTGGGACTTATAGGAAAGAAATGCTGGAGAACTACTGACCCTCCCACAAGCAGGAAGTTTCACTGCAAAAAGTGGATCTCATGATTGATGAATAAGAAAGCACAAAAAAAAGAAAAGAAACACATGAAGGTATGGAAAATCTTTACTTTTCAATATATATGTGGTTTATAGTGTTCTATGAAATGATTCAACTGCCGGATAACCACTTTAACATAAGAAAAGCAAACAACTAACTAGTCTATGAAATAAGAAAATATCCATTTACAAAAACATAGTCTAGGTTAGTTGTAGAGGGGAAAAAAAGAAGCATAATGATTACCTCCCTCACATGTGATATCCATCTGACAGCAATATGGGCTTATCTCTCGCACTATGTGGCAAATGTTCATCATCTACTCTTCTCTTGTTACCATGTTTAGATTGCTTATCTCAGGAAACACATCATTTGCAAGTTTTAGTGGGCTGGTAATATAGGCAGCCAAAGCTGTACCCCCCAGATAAGACTGATTTATTCTGCTTGTACAGGCAGTATAGTTCCAGTGCATTCTATTACATGTTAAATAATAGTCCGGCCTTTTGTAACTCTGCACCCTTTCCATCATTGTTACAGACTATCAAGAAAAATGGAAGCTGGCACTAAGCAAAAAGTATCTCCAAGAGTGACATCATCCAGACCATCAGCGGAGAACCGAAGGGTATACTGTAAGTGGTCATAACTTATGGATAAAAACTAAAACCAGATGTGGACATTTTCTCCAGTAAGAGGTAAACCAGTGCACTTTTGACTTTCATGGTTTGTATTCCACTTTCAAAACACCTACATCACGTAAGAGCCAACACTGTAGATGTTTGTGTTGGGATCCATCCAAGTGTAAAATGTAACATAGCCGCGAGCCTACAGAACAGAGAGCCTTTGTTATGCCGTCATGTGCTTGATTATAAAATCACTTTTACGACATATTGTGGATTTGATAGAAGTGGATGAACTCTAGTAGCAGTATTATCTTGATGTACCACAGACATATTGGAAGTGCGATGATCACTGTAACACTGTGCAGAGCGCCTCGGGGTTAGAACTTCTCAATTTTCTTGGCAGTACTGATTTAATCAATGTTTTATGATATCTTCCACATTGGGACAATTTACTATGGCAATTGCACCAGCAAAAATTGCTATACATTTCTTGCACTACATTTATTATGTTTTAGACACTTTTTTGTACCTTGAGGCGGCATGGCTTAATGTGCAATTTCATCAGCCAATAAAATGTGGCAACATTTTGGCGCAAAAACTGTAATTAAAGTAGGCCAAGCAAAAGGTGATATATACAATAGTGTCTAAGGATGTGCCAAATTTATCATACAACTTTAGACAATGTGATAAATTTGGCTTACTTTTGGATTGTCTAATTTATGTTTGCATTGTCTAAGTATTAGAAAGTATTAGTAATTCTGCCCCAGTCTGTAAAATAGCTTTGGCCACCAAAGTACCACAGGTTCCACCAGTGGGCCCATGGTCGGACACAATACAGGCAGTCCCCGGGTTACGAACGGGATCGGGACTGTAGGTTCGTTCTTAAAGGGGTTGTCTCACTACAAGGATTGCTTTTTATGTTAAAGATCTTGCAAAAACAAGTCACTTTGCAATATATGTCCATTAACAGTGTCCTACCCATTCCTAGATATCCCCTCTTGTATCGGCTGCATCAGCTCCTCAGGTCACTACAGCTACAGACCTGTTCCATCTCTACTAACAGGCTGCCAGTGCTGGTTGCTATAGCTACAGACCTGTTCAATCTCTCCTGACAGGCTGCCAGCACTGGTTGCTATAGCTACAGACCTGGCTTCTACTGCAGGCTAGTAGAAGCCAGTAAACACGCCCCTGAGTTCAAAATGAAACCAAGAAAACAGGACTGAGGTAAGATGAATCAATGTAGTGAGACAACCCCTTTAAGTTGAATATGTATGTAAGTATATCTATGTATCATGTATATCTATGAATTGTAACTCCAGCACAAAAGGGTTTTAAGGGTTTTTCCATGTTTCACAGAGCCTGTTCTCTACATCCAGCTTCAGGCTCCCACTTCTTGTTCAGGTTGTATACGGTTGGACAGCAGTGATTGGAATATGACCTGTGCTATTTCTAGCTCAGCCTGTTATAGGGACATTGGTAATAGAGGAGTGATTTGTAACAGCAGGACACAAGGCGACAGAGTTCAAAAGGGTTAAGGTTTGTCAGTAAGAAAGAGAAACAAGCTCCTGTCCTGCTGATAAGACAGCAGAGAGTGATATCACCATCCTGGCCATGGCTGCTAGAATAGAGAGAGGTGATAGATATTCTAGGAAAGTTTATTGTCATGGGGGCTGGCGCGGGTGCTGTCGCCCCCCGTGGCCGCCCCCCTGCCCGCAAGGGGTCCTGCGCGGGTGTCGCGGCCGCCCGCGACCAGCCCCTTGCTGTCCGGGCCCCGGCGCTTGTTCACTTACCCGTCCATGCTCCTGTGCTTCCTGCCTGTCCCAGCCGCCGCGCGCGCACCCGCTGCTTAGGGCGCGCGCGCGACGACTGGTCTGGATTTAAAGGGCCAGCGCGCCGGTAATTTGTCAATTGCCGGCCGCTGGTCCTATATAAGATACACGCCCCCTGCACTCTCTGCCAGATTGTTGGTCTGCGTTTAGTGTGTTTTGGGAGTGTTGGAGTTCCGTATTGATTACCCGTGTACCAGTCCGTTCCGCTACGTCTCCTGACCTTGCCTGATTGCCGCCTGTCCTGACCGTCTGCCCGTCTCTGACCACGAACTTCTGCCGCCCGTCCTGACCTCCTGCCTGTCCCCGACTACGTCTCTGGATTACGATTCTGTACCACGCATTACCCCGGCCGCCATCGCAAGCAAGTCACGTCAGGGGTAGCGACCTGGTAGCCTCACGCCGCAGCAAGTCCATCCCGCTTTGCGGCGGGCTCTGGTGAATACCGGGGGCTACTTAGACTCCGCTCCCTGGCGTGGCTTAACTATCATCGCTTGCAGTGGTCCAGCGAATCCACCAACCTGTTACATTTATGTACACAAACAGGAGATAAGAACTGCTCTAACTCTGAAATGAAGCAAAATCAGAACAGCAATATGTTTGGTAATAATCTATATTTGCTTTTGCCTACATGTCTAATGTTAATCAATGTAGTCAGAATACCCCTTTAAAACTCATTTTCCTTTTACCAAACAGATTCTTTCTCAGAAACACATTCTACGTGACTAAGCCAACATTCATGGAAACGTACAAGATTTACCCAAGTACAACATTTTGTGTTTTTCTCCATAAGCTTCTACAGATCCAATTTCGCTGAACAGAGTAAATAAGGAGACATAAATCCAGGCCATGTATGGTCTCAACATCTAACACAACATAGAAATGATGACTGACCCACTTACAAATGTGGGAAAATAGCAGCTCCGAATGGTAACAAATCAAGGTCCAGAGCTGTACGGTACGACTTTTGGATTCTCACAGTTTGTAGAAGGTTTTGTTCATTTAGTAACGCGGCTCTGCCACATAAAAGGCCAGTGCTCTAGGAATGTAATGGGGATAATTTCATTATACTCAGTGGTTATAGTGAATGGTTTATGTTGTTTTCAACATTATGGAACTGAGTGCATAGTTTCTAATGTAATGCAGATGTATATACTGTAAAGAATACTACATGGATCATATGAGGATAGCATTTACAGAGGTGTTTCAATATGCACAGAGTGCACCATAAATGTCTGATTGTTGTGGGTCCCACCTATAGGACCTGCACCTATTTTAAGAACAGGGGTCTCTTATGTCTTCAGCTGTTCTGGGAGCAAGAACTGGAAGAGATCCTTGTTCTCGAGATAGAAGGGGGACCTGCATCTATCAAGCATTTCTGGCATATCTTGTGGATATATGTCTGAGAATACCCCTTTAACCTCTTAAAGGTAACGCATCAGCAAGATTTTTCTACTAATTAAAGAGGACCTATGACAACTCCTGATAGGTCCGTTTTAGTAAATCCTTGTGTTCCCTGTGAAATAACAATCCTGGAGCCTCTTCTCTTATAACTCTATGCAGTTCCTATGTTATTACTTCTAGAAATTTGTTACTGAATCTGTCAGTTTGGTGTTGCCAATTGGGGGACACATCCCTTTGAACCATGGAATAGTAACACCCATCTGACTGATTCAGTCATACATCTCTAGAAGGAATAACAGAGGAACAACACAGAGATATAAGAGAAGATGCCCCACAGTTGTTATAACACAGGGAACACAAGGATTTACTAAAACAGACATGTCAGGAGAGGTCACAGGCAGGGCCATCTTTCGCATTGGGCAGGGTAGGCGGTTGCCCAGGGGGCCACACAAGCACAGGGGGCCCTCCCGGGCAGCTACCTACCCTTCCCAGTGGCTTAACCCACCTCCTGCGGCGGGTCCGGGTGGCACGTCAGTGTATAGGAGGCCCGTACCCGCCGCGTCTTTAAGCCTCCTGTGCCGCTGTATTTCCTAGGCCAGCAGCCCGTAGGCTTCCGGCCTAGGAAATCCCGGGACCAGCATCCTGGCATAGGCAGCGTGATGACGTCATACTGCTCACGCCAGAGATAAGGTCCAGGATGGGGGTCCATAGCAGGAGAGATGAGTTTAGTTTTTTTATTCATTATTACCTACAGGGGAGCTGTAACATATAGAGTAGGGGATTATTACCTACAGGGGGCTGTAACATATAGGGGGGGATTATTACCTACAGGGGGCTGTAACATACAAGGGGGGGATTATTACCTACAGTGGGCTGTAACATACAAGGGGGGGATTATTACCTACAGGGGGCTGTAACATATAGAGGGATTTATTACCTACAGGGGACTGTAACATATAATGGGGGATTATTACCTACAGGGACTGTAACATATAGGAGGGGAGGATTACCTACTGGGAGGCTTTAACATATAGGGTAAAATTATTACCTACAGTGGGGCTCTAAGGCCGTGTTCACACGGCTTATTCCCGACGGATTTGTGAGCCGTATTGAGCTCACAAATCCGCCGTGAATAAGGGGCGGGACGGGGGCGGGGCCGGAGCGCGGCGGGGGCGCCGCTCCCGGCCCCATAGACAATGCATTGTTTACGGCGCGTCCGCGCCGTAAATAATGTGCATGTCACTTTCTCCCCCCGCGGCGGATTCGCCGAGCGGGGAGGAGCGATGAAATCCACTGTTCTCTATGAGAGCAGTGGATTACCGTAATGACAGGGACGGATTGGCGCCGTACTGAAGCGCAAATCCGGCGCGGAGTACAGCGCCAATCCGTGCCCAAATAAGCCGTGTGAACGAGGCCTGACTGATCAGAGATGACGTCTCCTGTGAGTCCCTGATGTCAGGGGTTATTTTGCATCTCTATTAGATCAGTGCTGTAGTCACTGTCATGTGGTGGTGATATGAACCTCTATGTGGTCTCTATGTGGCGGTGTTGTAGGTTATACCTGAGCTGGTGTCTGACCTCTATGTGGTCTCTATATGGCAGTGTTGTAGGTTATACCTGAGCTGGTGTCGGACCTCTATGTGGTCTCTATATGATGGTGTTGTAGGTTATACCTGAGCTGGTGTCTGACCTCTATGTGGTCTCTATATGGTGGTGTTGTAGGTTATACCTGAGCTGGTGTCGGACCTCTATGTGGTCTCTATATGGCGGTGTTGTAGGTTATACCTGAGCTGGTGTCGGACCTCTATGTGGTCTCTATATGGTGGTGTTGTAGGTTATACCTGAGCTGGTGTCGGACCTCTATGTGGTCTCTATATGGTGGTGTTGTAGGTTATACCTGAGCTGGTGTCTGACCTCTTTGTGGTCTCTATATGGTGGTGTTGTAGGTTATCCCTGAGCTGGTGTTTGACCTATATGTGGTGGTGTTGTAGGTTATACTTGAGCTGGTGTCTGATCTCTATGTGGATTCTCTATGGTGGTGTTGTAGGTTATACCTGAGCTGGTGTCTGACCACTATGTGTTCTCTATATGGTGGTGTTGTAGGTTATACCTGAGCTGGTGTCTGACCACTATGCAGTTTCTATGTTGCAGTGTTGTAGGTTATAAGTTTATCGATAATGTATATATTTGTTCCTGTGACTAGTTGTGTGTTTTGGGGGGCCCAATTTACAGCTATGCCAAGGGGCCTATAATGCTGTTAAGATGGCCCTGGTCACAGGTCCTCTTTAAATCCATTATGAAATATATTATTTTCTTCTAACCTGTCTATTTTCTGATCAAGGTTGAACCAACTACAGTTGGTTCAACCCTGTATTGTACGTGCGGGGAGATAAGTGACAAGTCACTTATTCGCGGTGAGTAATGCATGTCTGTGAGGCTAGCGGGCTGCCGGCCCACCCGCGCCGTGGGAGTATGAGCTACCGAAACACACGATGTACAGTATGCGCCGCAATACATCATGTGAACATACTCTACCTGTGGAAAACTGGCATTTGTTTCTGAAGCTCAAAAATGTCACCAATATAATGCAAGATGGAGATTAAAGAAAATAAAGCAGATACTACTCTAGATAAAGCAAGTCCTTACATGTAACAACAGAAAGAGCAGCTGAAAGTTGGAAATCACTTACTATGCGGAGTACAGGAGCTTCTTTGGGTCATGTACTTTATACACAATGTCCCAGAAAAAAATAAAATGGGACCTCAAAGGGTGTCCAAAGAAGCAGTTCATCCCGGTACATGTAAGAGCAGTACAGGGCATGTAGTACCGTACTACACTGTAGGGAGACACTACTAGACCACTAATCACTGCATGCACCTCACTAATACATGTAAGAGCAGTACAGGACATGTAGTACCACACTCTATTGTAGAGAGGCGCTACTAGACCACAAATCACTTTCTGCACCTCACTAATACATGTAAGAGCACTACAGGACATGTAGTACCGCATTGTACGGTAGAGAGGCACTATAGACTGCCAATCACTGCATGCACCTCACTAATGCATGAAAGTGTAGTACAGGACATGTAGTACCACACTGTACTGTAGAGAGGTGCTATAGACCTCCAATCACTGCATTCACCTCACTAATACATGTAAGAGCAGTACAGGACATGTAGTATAACACTGTACTCTAGAGAGGGGCTACTAGACCACCAATTACTGCATGCACCTAATTAATACATGTAGAAGAAGCAAGTACAGGACATGTTAGCTACCTGCACTTGGGTACCTGTAGAGTAGAAGGGCTACTAGACCGCCAATCACTTCATGCACCTCACTAATACAGAGGTTTAACAATTAAAATGTTCCAGTTCATTGGTTGGATGTTCCATCGATCACACCAGCAGTGTCTGTGACATTGTGTGGTTTCAAGATAAAATGTCCAAGAAAGATCCTTGTATGGTGCAAATGTTGTATCCTGAGGCCACTGTAACTTGAGGTACGACTGTATAGGTATATTGTTCAGTATTGAGATCCATAGGAGGAAGGTCATGTATCTTAGCGGCCTGGAATGCTGCTTAAATTTTGTGTTTGTTTGCTTAAAAGATTTGTTTAATGCAAAAACTTGAATAAGACCATTTTCTGATGATAAGTTGTCTTTAAGGACGCAGTTAATTTTGCCATTCAGCACACTCCCCCTTTTATGTTCGTTCTTGTCTCACAATAATCCCAGAGCCATAATTATGTTTTATTCCTTTTTTACATTGCTGCAAATTTTTCAGTCTTCATGGTTCTAAATAAATATTTATGGCATCATTTTTTGTTATCTACAGCCTAGCATTTATTTTATATAGATATCGGGGAAAAACAGTAAAGTACCAAACATGGCCTGCATGCTGAATCATTGGTTATACCAGATAAAAGATCTTTGGTGCTTTTGGATAAAAGGCATTTGATGATTTCACTTTATTCACAAAATATATGTCTCTTCAATGTTTTTCCTTAGGCCTCGTTAACACGGCTTTTTTTGGACTGATTTCAACCGTATTGAGCGCCGTATTTGCGCTCCAATATGGCTGAAATCGGTTCCAGTCATTACGGTAATCCACAGTTCTCATAGAGAACTATGGATTACGTCTCCTCTCCTTGCTCGGCGAATCCGACGATCGGGGAGAAAGTGGCATGTCAATTATTTACTGCGTGTACGCATCGTGAATAATGTATGTCTATGGGGCTGGCGAGCTGCCAGCCCCCGCCCCCGCTGCACGGCAGCCGGCGTAATTGCGAGGCGAAATCCGTCCCCACAATTACGTCGGCAATAAGCCGTGTGCACATTGCCTTACAGTTGTATTTGTGATTCATTTGGCACAATGTTCCACAAGCCCTATACTATGTAAATGCAAACTTGCATCTAGAAATGCTCTATAGAAGCTTGATTAGATAATCCACTTAGAAATAAACAGATGTCATAACATAACTGACGGATAAAAACCTTGAAACACATAAGCTGATATACACATGGGTCTTTACACTTTACTCATTGCTTTATTTGGCAGTTGTGAATATATTTCTTTGGATTTTGAGAATTGAAGTGCTGGATTTTCTCTTCTAATTCTTACACAAACAAGAAGAGATTAATTAGCTTTATCCTCTTAGCTGAGAAAATAGCAATCACTAAATCCTGGAAAGCAGTTGGCCAAGTGAAAGCCAAGTCACATATAAGTGTATGCTTGGAAAGCATTTTGGGCCACATGTATGAAAACTGTCTGGGTCTAAAACTCACTTTGTTGCCCATAGCAACCAATCAGAGCCCATAGCAACCAATCAGAGCTCATAGCAACCAATCAGTGTGCCTCTTTCATTTTACCACAGCAATATATGACATGAAAGGGGCACTCTGATTAGTTGCTATGAGCTCTGATTGGTTGCTATGGGCAACAAAGTGAGTTTTAGGCCTAGACAGTCTTCATACCTGTGGCTCTTTATGTGAAAGACGGGTTCTAAATCTGGACCCCATGGATAAATTACCTTGAGGAAGATATAAGAGATACAGTTTGTCCACTTGGATATGAAGTCCTGTAGTCAAATTCTATTTGTACCCTGTTATGGAAAACTCATTTTAAAAAATGGCACAAAATCGTTCAACCTCTTTAACAATAAAAGGAAAATAAACAATATTAGGAAATATAAAAAAATGGAATGTAACAAATTATAGAAAGCATTAACCTCTTAACCCCTTAAGGACCCGGCGTTTTATTTTTGTTGACACATTTGTTTTTTTCCCTGCCCACCTTCCCAGAGCCATAACTTTTTTGTTTTTCCACCTATATAGACCTATGAGGGATTTCATTTTGTGGGACAAGATTTAATTTCTAATGGTGTTATTCACTGTACTATAGAATATACTGGAAAACCGCAAAAAAATTCCATGTGCGACAAATTGTGAAAAAAACTTACTTGCGCCATGTTTGCGGGTGTTTTGCTTTTATGGCATTCAATTTTCAGTAAATACGATGTGTTATCTGTATTCTACAGGTTGATGTGAATCCGGTAATACCAAACATGTATGGTTTTCTTTATGTTTTGGTACCGTAAAAAATGTCAAAACATTTTCTATTTTTCGAATTTGGACCGCGGCGCCATTTTCTTTGACTAATAACTTTTTTGTACTAACACCCACAGACGTCAGTGAGGGGGCATTTTTTGCGAGCTGCAACGTAGTCTTTATTGGTACCAGTTTGCAATAAATGAGACCTTTTTAATCAATTTTATCCAATTTTTATAGGACGTAAAATTACCAAAAAAACGCAATTTTGCCGTTTGGAATATTTTTTCCTCTATGGTGTTTAGCATACGGGATAAATTATGTTATATTTTAATAGAACAGACTTTTTCAGATGCAGAAATACTAAATATGTTTTTTATTACTCTATTTTTTTATGTATTAAATGGTGAAAGGGGGGTGATTTGAACTTTTAATATTTTTTTTATACATTAAAACTTTATTTTTACTGTAACTTTGAGTCCCCATAGGGCGCTTCGCCTACAGCCTATTGCATTGCATAGACAATGTATTAGGGTGTGACATGATGGCAGTTTCCCCACTTCCTGCCTGAGGCCGGAAGTGGGGAAATCGAAGACATGGCAGTGATGGAAGCCTTCAAAGATTTCACCGCTGATGTCCAAATCGGAGCAAAGAACGGTGCGCGGCAGCGCCGGGTGTTAGCTGCAATTACCCGCTAACACCCGGCGATGTGATCCCGCTACAGAGCCCTATAGCGACTCTAGGACGTACTCATACGTCCAAGGTCGTGAGGGGCTTTCTCAGCCTGCTTTTTCACAAAGAGTTTTACACTCACTCTTTCTCCTCAGGCTGTGGGTTGTTCTATAGCAGTGATTAACATATTAAGCTTCTATGTAACTAGCTAAGTCGTTACACTACTGAAAAGTGCAGGAGAGGTTATCTTCATTAAAAAAACAGCTTCACGTGCTGTAAAGGACTGAAAACAATTGCATTATCTGTAAAGAGAAGCTAATCTTGTTAGCAATAAGTAGTTTGCTCAGGACTGAGGGAGTAAGCTCAGTCCGTCAATAGGGTGATGTCACTCCCTGCTCTAAGTTCTCTGCTCTAATCAGATAACAGAGTTATGGTCTGGGAACCAGGTAACCATAGAAACCTGAGGACATAAAATGTCTCTTATCTCATGACTAAAGAAAAATCAACAAAGCAATGTATTTAGAAAAATTCTCCAGTTACCTGTCCCTTCATGTTGGAAACTAATCTTTGTAGTGAGAAAACCCCTTGAAAGGGGTATTCCCATTTCATTGATTAGCTGTAAACACGTAGGCATAGGAAAATAAAGACTATTACCAAATACATGGCTTTTTTGATTTGTCTTCTCTGCAGAGTGTAACACCTTACTTGCAGTAGGATGCCATCTCAGCTCACAGCACACCAATTTAGTAAGCAGATTATGGCACACAAGTCCCTCTGACACAGGCAGTAGTTTCAAACTGGCCCTAGACAGTTTTATTTTTCAGGCATGTGTGTACAGAAAGCAAAACAAAGCAAAAACCTCAACCATCTGGCCACTAGCTGTACAGGTGAAGTCCCTCTCTACTGTTTTCTGGACCTATTGTCCAGCACCACAAGCACTGTATCCCACCAGCTTTTGTCAAGCCTGGGGGGAAAGCCTCCTTTCACAAGCTCCCATGTTGCTCCAACATCAGGCAGCAATCCACACACCCTCCTGTCTTCTTGTAGCACCAGGCTTTTGCAGACCTGGTTAAGCCTGCACCTATAAGGTGGGAATGACCTCCCACCAGCACTACAGCCATTCTGGGAAAACCAGCCCATAATAGTTACATAGCAGACATACCAAGTACAAATGTCAACAACCTACTGTTACTGACCAACAATTGCTGGCTTCCCCCACTCAGTGGCACATACCTAGCAGGTGACCTGCTGTAGTCGACCCAGTGACAGATACATGCGACCGCCTAAGGTCGTTCTGCCACAAGATTTAGGAGAAGATCTTATTTCCCACTTTTGCAGAAAAGTTTCCCTAATTACCAGCCACCTCTCTCTACCCTTAGGGCATGTTCCCACGGCAGTGGACAAACCAGTAGGTATTTGTGCTGTTTTGCGGCCGTCCCCACGGCCACAGAGGGTGGGGGGAGGGCAGCTTTTCTCCGCGATGAGCAGAGAACAGCCCTCCCCCATCCCATTGAGTTGTTCATATTCCGTCCGGAAACCGGACGGAAGAATGAACATGCTCAATGTTTTTTGAGCGGACCGCGGGCGGCAAAATCGCCCGACGGAAAAACCCGTGCAGTGGGGACTGCTGCACGGGTTTTCCATAGAGCACAATTGTGCTCATTTTCGGCCGTTTCTTCAGGCGGTCTGAAAAACCGCAAACCGGCTGAAAAACCGGCCGAAAATCCTTGCCGTGGGGGCATGCCCTTACAGGCAGGAGCAGTGGTTGAGATGATGACTCACTCCTGCTCCATTCCTTATCTTCTCAGTAAGTAATGTGTTTATATTACTGGCAAATTTTTAATGCGAAGGAGTATACTGTATAATAGTCTTGAAACTCCACTCCATTGTGTAATATTTTTGCAGTTCAGACTGTCAAGAATAATTTTGGTAGTGAGGGAGCATTGTGCTACTGAAAGGACTAAGAGAAAACAGATTTACATTCTAAATTTTAAGCTTCCCTTGCATCCTCTCCAGCAGCTCAATATGTGGATGCTACAAGCAGAACCTAGGGAGGAACTACTCAGAATTGACCTCCCAAAGGAGGCGTTATCTAAGGACCTTTGAGATATTCTGTAATGCAGAATAAAGGTTTTAGGAGATAACCGAGAGGCTACAGAACACATCTGGTCTATAGAAACTTAAGCTCTCTCGATCGTAGAAGTTGAAAGAACCCTGGTCCTATGGGCTCAAAGGAAGGTAGAAACGTCCAGAGCTTCAGATCTGTAAACGTAGGTTGCCATAACCCTGATCCAGCAGTATATGGTAGACTTAGAAGTCTCTAGCCCCTTCTTTGCTCCTAAGAAGGAGATTAGCAAGTTCTCATCTTTTTTGAAAGGGTCAGTCCTTTTTAGACATGTTCTTGATATCTCACCATGTTGAGCTGGAAAAACCCCTCTTATGGAGTAAAAGACTCCTTAAAAGTTGGTAGGCTAATACTCTAGTTGAGGTTAGACTGCAAAGGTAAATTAGGCCTGCAGCTTGGGAAAAATCAAAGGATCACCTTGTCTTGGAGAAATACAATATAGGGATAGGCTGATCATAAAGCTTGCCGCTCACTAGTGCATTTAGTAGAGGTTATGGCCAAGAGGAAGGTCATCTTCCAGGATAAGTATTGGAAGGAAGATTCAGGGATCAAACAAATTTTTACACAGCTGTTTTAGGACCAAGGGCAGATCCCATGCTGACAGTAAGTGCATAATCCTAGTTCTCAGTCTGGATGTTGCTTTGAAGAAGCTCTTCACTAAGGGAAGGATTCAAAGTGCACTCCAAAGGAGGAAGACAAGGTCGCTATCTGTATCTTTAGAGTGAACCCTTGTTGCAGGAATTCAAGGAGGGTTTCTGTATAAGTAGGAGTTTGGGCACATCCTTTAGAAGAGCACCAAGCCCAAAAAATAATAACTATATAAATAGGACATATAGACACACAGTAATATCAACTAACCACGTGGTGGTGCAAAGCTAGACAGAATAATAAAGGAAAGAAGTCATATTCCTTAATATAACATGAAAGTAAGACTCTACATAACAAAAAAATATACTTATTTTAAGGAGACAGTCTGAACCCCCCACCTGTTTTATGACCCGCAAGAGAGAAAAAACACAAGGGGTGTGTATTATACAGTATACTCCTGCACATTAAAAGTTTAATTTGTCTTATCAGTCTGCAGGGCAGAAAATGTCCCCATATTATGCTGCTGTAAAGGATGAAACATTACTTTTATTATTGTTATTATAGTTTTTAGTCCCCCCAGGGACCTTAACTGGTTGTAATAGGAGTACAATCATGGCAGGTCTGAAGGCCTTCATTAGGCCCCATTCTGTTATGGCAAAACGGATCTAACAATTGTCAATGTGATTAACATTGCTTTCAATGGCAAAAGCGCATCGCCGTTCTCACGAGAGATCGGCAATGCGCTTTTGAGGGCTCTCCTGCGCTGCGCTTTTCGGATCCGCTTTAAGAATTGACATGTCAATTCTTATTGCGTTCTACGCAAGTGAAAGCCCATAGGGAATAATGGAGTGCGTTTTTGGCACCTGTCCAAAAGCTCTCCACACTGTGGGTACGTATTACCGGCGCTTTGGTTCCTGAAGAAAGAGAGAGATTTTTTGTTTCCAAAACGCATCCGGAAAGCGGATCTGTAAAACGCATGATACAAGCATGCAAAACGGATCCAAAACAGCATCAGCTGTTGCGTTTTGCCGACCCGCTTTTCGGATGCAGTTTTCAGTGCTAAAAAAAACTGATCTGTAAAACGGATCTAAAACGTCGTGTGAACAAGTCCTTAGTCATGTTGTTTTAACAGCCAGCACCTGTAAGGCATGAGGCAGTCTCAGCACACCATAAACAGCAAAATGACATATAGGGCCACAGGTATGAAAACTGTCTAGGTCTAAAACTCACTTTGTTGCCCTTAGCAAACCAATCAGAGCGCCCCTCTCATTTTTCCAGAGTACTATATGAAATGAAAGGGGCACTGTGATTGGCTGCTATGGTCAAAAAAAGTGATTTTTAGACCTAGACAGTTTTCATACATGTGGCCCATAGTTACATCATTTTGCATTAGAGTTTAAGAGGTGTTTCGGGACTTAGAAAAGCTTGTTTGTCCAATAAATAGATAAAATAGAGGAAAATTTGTATAATTATCTACTGGATGCTTCCGTTCAGTCCCGGTGGTCCCCCCGTTCATCTCGCCTGTAGCACGTAGTGTTTATCGTTCACGTGACAGACGAGGCCCTGTCGGACAAATGAGCTTTTGAAACTCCTGGAACACCCCTTTAAGGATGTGACAAACAAGGTGCCCAACCCAGGTACAATTGAGAATTTATGCAAATATCTTATGCAGATGCGCAATGGATTTATTTTAATTTTTTAAGTGTTTATTTTTGTTCTTTAACCCCTTAAGGACCAGGCGTTTTTTTTGGTGCCATAACTTTTTTATTTTTCCACCGACATAGACACATGAGGGCTTTTATTTTGCAGGACAAAATATACTTTCTAATGGTGGCAATCACCGTGCCATAGAATATACTGGGAAACCGCAAAAAAAAATTCCAAGTGGGACAAATTGTGAAAAAAAATGTATTTTCGCCATGTTTGCGGGGGTTTTGCTTTTTACGGCGTTCAATCTTCGGTAAATATAATGTGTTATCTGTATTCTACAGGTTGTTACGCATCCGGCAATACTAAACAGGTAGGGTTTCCGTTATGTTTTGGTACCGTAAAAAAATTCCAAACATTTTCTATTTTTGAAATTTGTGCCACGGCGCCATTTTGTACGACCAATAACTTTTTTGTACTAACACCTACGGACGTCAGTGAGGGGCATTTTTTGCGGGCTGAAGTGTACTTTTTATCGCTATCAGTTTGGAATGCATGCAACTTTTTTGATCATTTTTATTCCATTTTTTGAGTGACGTAAAATGACCAAAAAACGCAATTTTGGCGTTTGGAATTTTTTTTCTTCTACGGTGTTCAGCATACGGGATAAATGATGTTATATTTTTATAGATCGGACTTTTTCGGACGCGGCGATACCAAATATGTGTAACTTTTTTATTATTTTAATGATTTTATTTGTAAAATGGGGAAAAGGGGGTGATTTGAACTTTTAATACTTTTTTTTTGTACTTTAAAACTTTATTTTTTTTTTTACTGTAACATTGAGGCCATCTATGGTACTTGACCACTAGGTGGCGCGATTGTTAATACAACCTAATGCATTGCATAGGCAATGCATTAGGGTGTACAAAGATGGCGGTTTCCCCACTTCCTGTCTGCGGACGGAAGTGGGGCAAACCGGCCAGGGTAAGTGACGGGAGCCTTCACGGGGCTCTCCACCACCAAGCCCGGTCGTCGGATCGGCGCAGCATAGCTGCGCTGATGCCGTTGACCGTAACGATCGGTGCACGGCACCGATCGGCGTTCATTCAGACGCCGCGGCCATCTTTGCCGCGGTGTCTGACGGGTTAAACAGCGCCAGCGGGCGGAGCCACCCGTCGGTGCTGTTACTGCAGGGTGTTAGTGGCAATTAGCCGCTAACACCTGCCGGCTGTGCGGGGCGGTCGCGGCGTGATCACCCAGCAAAGCCCCTTAGCGGCCCTGGGACGTACTCATACGCTCAAAGGTCGTTAAGGGGTTAACAAACAGATTAGAAAACTGAGTAAAAGACAATACAATAGCAATTTAATAGACTTATTAAAAATGATGTAAACAATAAACTTATAATAGCTGAGTCATGACAAATTAAGATTCATGTTTTACATATCATCCAATAAAAGACTCCAACATCAGGATCAGAATACAACACAGTCATTTAGGCACGGTTTCACCCAAAGAAAACATAGTAAGAGGCAGGAGGTATTTACATCTCATACATTTGTCAATGAAGCAATCAAGTACATGAATGAATGCGTTTTACCTACAGTGAGCAATGAATCAAACCAACAACACCACACCATTTGAAATCTTTCCGGACATTTCCTGCTTATTTATACAATCATATTATATGAAATTATAGCATTGACCAAAGTTAACCATTGAGACGGTAAAGAAGGGCTAATGTGTATAGTGTATTATACTGTATAATATTTGAATGTATGTTTAGGATATTTATGTACTTGGATAGCGTAGTGCGAGATGGAAAATGTATATGGTGTTATAGTGTTTCCCATGTAGTGTAGAAGGAGGTTAACAGCCTAGCAAAGGGAAAGAGCTGGGGTTGTATGGCCAAGCAGCCAATCAAGAGAGCTGACAGGAGTTGAGCTAGAGGCTGTGTACACAGTTATAAGGTAGAGCCTTTCAGCTCTGGGATGGTTTTGGTTATGATTAAAGTTTGGTTCAAGAAGTTCATGCTGTGAGCAGCATTTAAAAGGGAACCCCTGTCTATTAAGCTGGCAATAGACAGGGCAGGCTGGAATGGAGGAGAGCTGCCCAACTAACTGCAACATCTGAAAAAGAGCAGGCACAGAGAGAGAATAGAGACCCAGGTGGAGTGGACACTGAGGAGAGACAGACAACTCAGAAATACAGATGGACAGGGGGACTGCTAAAAGAGAAAGGGACCCCAGTGAGTAGACAGAGAGTGTCCTGTGTTGTCAGGCGCCAGCACCTTGCACTGCTGGACTGGGTCGGAACAAGAAGGAAGTTGTGAGGAGTGTCGAGAGTTCAGAGAGAGGGGGTCTGAGATATGCCACAAAGACAGGTGCATTGCTTAACTGCTATGTAATGTCCAATGAAGAAATACTGTGAGTAAAGCCTGAAGTATTCCTGGAGAAATGGTGTTGTCTGCTATAATTAAGTGACATTGCACCACATGTCTACTGCATTACCCATCCTCCGCAATAATACCGTCTAGTAACCGGCAGTGTTCCTACAAGACAAAGAAGGATGCCTCTCACCCATCCGCCTCAGTGCTATTGCCTTCCACTTGAAGAAGAATGTTTCTGGGAGGAAAATTCTGTCATGATGAGACCACTGGTTCAAGACAAAGATGCCCAAAATATCTGTATTTCTGGAGAAAAATGAAACAGAGACAGCAATTCTGACTAACAATCGGTCACCTCCTTCCTGAAGGCTACTATCACTGGGCCAACCCACATCATGTGCCAGAAATCAGTACATGAGAGAAATACATCTAATACATGAAGGAATCTTACCTGTTATAAATAAGTGCACTGGGGTGAGATAGCTTTGATGTGTAATACATCTTTGGATAAGTCTGTTATTCACTGCTGAAGAAACAATAAATGATAATCAAGAACATGCTACAGTCTCTGAAACTGAAGTTAGGGCATGTACAACTTATGTACTATATAAGAGGCCCCTGAGACTTAACGGGGTTGTCTCACTACAAAGAATAGCTTTCAAAATGTAGGGAACACTAAATGAAGACATTTTCCAAATATATTGTGGTGTTCATCTTTCTTTGTTAAGGAGCTACAAATGATTTTATCACCCTCTGAGGGACCAACATGTGTACTCCTTCTCCCCTGCTGTTTGTTCTATTTAATAGCAGGGAGTGAGGTCATCACACAGGTCACAGCCAGCAGTGTGAGAGCTTGTGTGTTATCTGATCTTTCAGACAAAAGACTTATTACTCTACTGTTTACATTAGCTCAGAAGCTTCTCCAGACCTCAGAGAAGGTAACTTAGCTATTCTAGACTAGTGTTAAGCGATTGCGTTGGCTATCGAGATCGATCGATAGTCGATAGTCGGCCGCTATCGATAAGGTTTTTCGATAGTGGCGTCGATTATGAGCGATGACCGTTAAAGTCTATGGGAGAGCAACAAAACCTTCATTATTACACCCAAAAAGGCTGGAGAACTGAAATTAACATCCACAACATCAAATGGATACGTGCTACATCTTAGGCAACACACTTAGGTTATAAAAGTCACAGAAAAAAAAATCACAGACATTCACTATCCTCTGTCTTGTACTAATAGATTGTAAGCTCTCACGAGCAGGGCCCTCACAAAACCCTTTTGTCTCATTTGAAGTACTTTTATATGTGTAATGACTGTAGCTTTACCTTGAATTTGTAAAGTGCTGCGGAATAATGTTGGCGCTATGGAAATAAAGATTATTATTATTATTATTATTATTATTATTATTATTACCACAGCCTGACCCTTAAACCTGCATCACCCACAAATTGAAAAGTGCCAGAAGGCAGTGTGATTTGAACCATCATCTTACTTGAACTGACATTGAATATCCCTGTCCTGGTAACGCAGCATGAGCCCAAACCTGCATGACCCCCACAAATAAAAATTGAAAGAAAAAGGAGTATTTCAAACACCATTTTAGTTTAACGGTACATTGACTATACCTGTCCTGGCCACAGCATGAGCCCCAAACCTGCATGACCCCCACATTTAAAAAGTGCCGGAAAAAGGAGTCTTTCAACCACCATTTTAGTTTCACTGGACATTGACTATACCTGTCCTGGGCCATGGAGTTACAGTGGGTGCGGTGAGAGCCCAGGCTGGCGTCCGTCATCTATTAACACGCAGGTTAAAATGCCCTATGACCCAGAAAACAAAAACCCTTTTTGGTGCTAAAGCAAGTGGGGAAGGGGAAAAGTGTGAGAACTCCACCCTTCCTCAGTAAAACAGCCCAATACCTGGGATGCTTGTCCCCCCCTATGATGGGACCAATTGACTTCACTTGGAAAAAATGGGTGGTTAACGCTCCTGTTACCCCGGGTCCCCTTTTAAAACTTGGCATTTTTTTTCTAAATTTTAAACTCAACGTGCTGGGGGAAATGGCCCTCTTTTCCTTTGTTTTTCTGTCCGTGCCCCCATACCCCAAATGCCCTCTGAATAACCTAAAAATCTGGTAATTTTTTCCTGAACCCCCCTTGTAAAAATTAAAGGGGAATTTTTTTTTAACACTTTTTTTGTAACTGCAATTTTTTTATTTCCCTTTAATTCTAGAAAAAAAACTTTTTTTAAATAGGTGGAATCCCACCAGGTTTTTTTGTTTCCCTTTTTTTCATTGAAATTAAATGGGTTTCTCAATACGGGGATTGATACAAATTTTTAAAGATTTTTGCAAAAACAATTTCATTTTGCCAATATGTGTCCTTTAAAACTTTGTCCAAACCTTTTTCCTTTGTTTCTGACACCCACCCATAAACCCTTGACCCCACTCTTGATAATTGTGAAGAACAAATGTCGGGTTTAGAAAAAAACATTTTTTAGAAAAGGACCGTATTAGCTGCATGCCCACAGCAAAATGCCCCCAAAAATTCAAAGAAATGCCCCTTGACCACTTTGGACAATTGTGAAAAAACAAAGGGTTCTGTTAGAAACAACTTTTTTTAAAAAATGGGAAACCTCTAGAAAAAAGCTGCATGTCACAGCAAAAGGGGCCCCCAAAAATTAAAAGCATGACCCTTGGGGCCATTTTGGGAAAAATTGTGAAAGAAAAAAAATGCTGTTAGAAAAAAAAAATTTTTTAAAATTTGGCCCTTAGAAATACTGCATGCCCACAGCAAAATCCCCCCAAAAATTCAAAGAATGACCCTTGACCTTTTTGGGACAATTGTAAGAAAAAATGTTTTTGTTAAAACAAAAATTTTTTATAAATAGGACCTCAGTAATAGCCATGTCAAAAGCAAAATCCCCCCCCAAAAATTTCAAAGCATGCCCCCAGAGCCATTTTTTGACAATTTTTGAGAAAAAATTTCCCTTTTAGAAACAACTTTTTTAGAATGGGACCTGTAGTATTTGCTCCCATTTCAAAGCAAAACCCCCCCCAAAAATTCCCAAAAGAAAGGAACCCTTGAGCCATTTTGGTAAATTTGGTGAAGAAAAAAATTTCTGTTAGAGAAACTTTTTTTTATAAATGGGCCCTTTGAAATTTTGTTTCCCATTTCAAAGCACCCTTGCCCCCAAAAATTTATAAAAATAACTTCTCACCATTTTAAAAAAAATTGGGGGGGAGAAATCCCCACTTAAAGCCACATTTCTGTTTCCAAAGGACCATAAATTATTGCTGAAACCCACAGCTCATGACCCCAAAAAATTATAAATTGACTTCCCCAAGCCACTTTTAAAAATTGTGGGGGGAAAAAATGCCACTTAAAACCACATTTCGGGTTCCCAAAGGAACAAAAATTAAAGCTGTACCCTCACAGAAACCCAACCCCTCAAAACTATTGACAATGCAAAAACCCTTCTTAAGAAAAGTGAGAAAAAGGGAAAATTCGTTTTGTAAAGAAACCTTGCGTTTTTTACATCTCCTCCACCCAAAAACCCACAAAATAAAACCTTTTTGGGAAAAGAGAAAAAAAATTGCAGTAAAAAATGATAAATTTTAAAAAAAAAAATTTTTCAAAAAGGACCTTTTCTTTTTTAAAAAAGGAAGGGAAAAGTAGACCGCAACAAATTTGGGTGACCTCCCCAAATTGGGGGCCAAAACCATCATAAAGAAAATCCATGCCTAAATTATCTTGAGGAAAGTCAAACGTTTCCACAAAAAATCTGGGAAAAACCCCGGATGCTTTTGTCAAAAAGACTCCTCCAGCGGGGGCTAAAGGGTCCGCTAAATTTTTAGGGACGCTGGCTGTTTGGCGGACAAAAACCTCAAAGGGGCTTAAAATGACCCAGCCGGGCCATTCGTCCTTTTTTGGGATACCCAAATCTTTTGGGGCCCGGGAACACATCCCAAAAACATCATTTTGAGACGCAATAGCCGTGCACCCTGATTTTAAAGGGCTGATCTCTGGGGTTTGGGTGTGTCCCCCTGCATTGCATCTTTGGGTTAAGGTGGAAAAACAAAGTTTGGGCCAAAGAGGCCCCCCCATTGGGCCCTTTCTGCCCCCTTCCCTTTCTCCCTGCCCCCTTGACCCTACTTGGCACTCAAAACTGCTGCCCAAGGGTCGCTAAAGTTTTTTCCCCCCGTGATTTTTGAGGAAGGGAAAAAGCAGACCAAAAAGATGCTCCAGTTGATCAACCCAGAAAGGGTCTCCTTTTCCGCATTTTACTCCTTTTTGGGGGGGTGGAAGGAAAGTGCTGATTTTTTTTTTTGCACCGGGGACCCCAGGAGGGGGGCCACCCATAACTGTTTTTTCATTTGATGGCCTTAAATGCGGGGGCCCGGTTGGGGAAAAAGGGGAAAAATCCACCACTCATGGGGAGAGATGGACCCTGTTTTCCCAAGCCTCGGGGTCAAAGGGGGCCCCTACAAACTAAATCTCCTCATCTTCCCCCCTTTCCTTCCCCCTCAAATTCGCGCCAACCTTTTTTCCAAAGGGAGGGACGTGGGGTAACACGGTGTCAAAGGAAAAACCCTCCCCCTCCTCCTCCTCCGCGGCCCCCCGGGCCCAGCTTCAACACGGCCCTGATTTTCCCCTGAGAGGGATGCACCCTGAAAAGTTTGATGCCCCCCCTTTGCACTAGCCCCTGGACCCCCGAACCACTCCCAAAAGAAGCCCAAATAAATTTTGTGAAACTGCCCGGGCCCTTTTTGTGGATTTGACGGAGAAAAAGGCTCCGTTTTCCGCATTTTTGTTCCGTCTCCTCCCCGTCGCTGGCGGGACCGTTTTTTTCAGAGTGCCCAAACATCGTTCCAAAACTAAGATCACCACAATCTAAAGCTGAAAAGGGCATTGCCCCAACTGACCATTTTGGGCTTCTTCAAAACGGCAAGGAGGGTTGCGAGCTCTTTCACCCTGCCTCCACCTGGGTGGTTCAACACCCCGAGGTCCGAAAACCGTTTGCTTGTCAGGCCAGGGTGTCACTTTCGTACTGCTAATGGCATTGCGCGCTGAAAAACCCAATCGCGGGAAAGCATGGGGGGGGGGGAAAATTTTCCAGCGTGTTGCCACGTCAACAATGAAAACGGTTGACGGGGGGGCCCCGGAGCTAAAGCTCCCCAAAACGCACCCAGGGGGGACAAGCAGGGTCCCCAACGGGGGAAAAGTGCGAACCGACCTCGAGCCTTCTTCAGCAGGCATCCAGACCTGGGTCCTCTTTAGAAATTTCGGGAAAGCCCAAGGGGTTCATGACATTTTGCCAGGAAGGGTGTGCCCACCTACCGATCTTAAGGGGGGGCCAGCAGTTTTTCGCCCCCGTTTTTTCACACACCCCCTTTCCCTTTCAAAAAGGGTTTTTGTCACCCACCCAGCGCTGGGGTCCGTTCCCTTGGGAGCCGTCCACAGTTTCCTGCCCTTTGTGGGGGAAAGGCCCCTCCAAGGCAATTATTTCAACCCCCCCCTGGTGCCCTCGGGGCACGTGATGCCCCCCAGGGGCCCTTTGGGGGAAAAAAGAGCCCTGTCCCAAATTCCCTGCGGTTTTGAAGAGCGTGCGCCCGACCCTGAGAGCCCCCCCGTAAACCCCCAGAAAACATCCCCCGCCACCCAGTGAGCTTCACAGAGATATGGGGCCTTGGCCGTCTTACTACCCCCATGTGTGGGGGTGAATGGACTTTTTTGGAAAACAGATGCAGACAACGCCTTAAAAAATTTTAGATGACCCGGGGCGGCCGGGGCAGGGACGGCTTTTCGGGAAAAAAGAAATGCCTCCCCGGCCCATTTTGGTTTTTTGGGGGCGGGCGCGGGGGCCATACTGGCGGAACCCCATCTGTGCCCCAAAAAGGGAAAAGGCAACTTTTCCCCAAGGGCCCCAAAAGCCTGGCAATCCCGACATTCGGGTTTTTTGGGGTTTTGGGGTTTTTTTTGGGGGTTAAAGTGTTTCTTCTGCTCCCAAACCTGGAAGACAAAAGGGCTGGCTGCTAGAACGGGCCGCTGTACGGCTGAAAGGTCGCAAATGGGGGAAAGGGAAAGGGGGGGAGGGGGCCCCTCTGGGTGCTGGGGGAATTTCCGGGCCGAGGGTTGGGGGGCTAAAGCGGAGGCTGATCCCTGATAAAGACTCTGAGAGACAGGGGCAGCTAGGAATTTTGGGTTTGGTGGCGGAGGAGGAGGGGCGGAACGAGGGGGTTTACATGGTTGAGGCCCGGCGTCGGGCCCCCGGCCTTTTTTGGCCAAGTGTTTTTCCCCCCATTTCAACTCATGCAAATTTACTGCATTTACTAGACATGTTGGGGTGGGTTTAACCACTTAAGGTTCTTGCCCCTACTTATGCCCTTTACCGGGAAAGGCGGCCAAAAGACTCGCTGGGTGAAACAAAGGGTTCTCAAAGAAGCCCCCGGCTTGAGAATTTCCCGGACCTTTTTAAAACGGGAATAAGGGGAGGAGCGGGTTTGCCTGACCGTGGCTTTGGCCCGGGAAAAAAAATTTTTAGCGGGCTTCTGCGACCGGCCCCCCCTCCCCTTTTTTTGGGGGGACCCCTATTTTTACTACCCCATCGTCTTCCTCCTCGTTCCCCCTGATGAAAACCTTCCCCAAGCCAAAATTTTGGGGGAAAAAAACCAGGATGGGTCCGCAATTTTCCGTCGTCACATCATCATCATCATCAAAACGGGGACTTGGCTCCTGACCCTTTTTGCATCCAGAAGCTGCGGGGTAAAAAGCCAAGGGGGACTGCAAGGGGGTTTTCCAGACCGCCCGGGATTTTTTTTTGGGCCATTTTTCCGGCTTTCCTTCACCCCCTTTAATTTGGGATCCCGTAACTGGGCCCTCAGAGCAAAACTAAATCAAACCTTTGATCTTTCCCTGCCCCTTCCCGACCCCAACCGCATTTTGTCATCAAAGAGGTCTTCAGACAAAGGATTATCCACATGGGGGGATACAAAGAGTTTTACATTTGGCTGCTTTTTGTTGGACGGAGCTGGGTGGGTGCGATGACACATTTTTGGCCGTGACTGCGAGGGGCGAGGGGGGTTTAAAACGGGTAGATGCAGGTTGCATTTTAACCCCCTGAAGGGGCAGATTTGGGGACGAGTTTCGTTACTTTTGATTTCAAGGGCCCTGACCCAGCATTTAAAAGGCCTGCGGGCCTGCAAAATGACGATCGCTGGCATGCCGTTTGTCGCCAGCAAATGGGAAGGGGAAACCCTTTTTTCTCCCTACCTTTTTACCTCCATGTGCTACCCCCCCCCCTTTGCTCGCTTACCACCTGCATTTCGCTCCCCTGTTCAGAAATAAAAAATTTGAGAAGGTATGGAATAGTTTTGGAAAGTCCCCTTATTAAAAGATGGAAAACACAGCCCATTCCAAATTCCCCCCTAATCAAAACAAAAATGCCCGGATTCAAATTTAAAAGCAAGGTGTCTATCAACAAAAACTGGACTGGGGAAAAAACCAAAAAAAACGTACTGGGTTTTTTTGGGGGATAAAAAAACGTAATTTTTTTCACCTTTTCAATTTACCTGTGGGGAATATAAATTGCCCGTTTTTAAAATTTTCGAGATGCCGGGGTCAAGGAAAAATGCGGGGTGGCAAAAGTCAAAAAAAAAACTAAAATGTTAGGTTTTTGGTATAATAAAAAAGGTATTTTTTTTCACCTTTTAATTCAGCTGGGTGAATTTTAAAAATTGCCCGTTTTAAAAATTTACGGGAGATGCCTTTGGGCCAAAGAAAAATGCTTTGGGGGCGCAAAAGTCAAAAAACACGTAACTGTTTTTGTTTTGGTAAAAATAAACCCATAAATTTTTTTTTACCTTTCAATCACCTGTGGGGAATAAAAAAAAAGCCCGTTTTAAGTTTTTCCCCTAATGCGCGTCAAATTTAACAATGCTGGGGGGCAAAAATCAAAAAACCTAACTGTTTTTTGTTTTTGGGGGTAATAAACGGGTATTTTTGCACCTTTCAATTCACCTTGGTGAATACAGAATTTTCTGTTTTAAAAGATTTCCCAAAATGCTGCGTCAATAAAAAATGCTGGGGGTGGGAAAAATCAAAAAAACGTAACTGGAAAAGTTTTTAAAAATAATAAAAGGTATTTTTTCACCTTTTAATTCACCCTGTGGGAATATAGAATTGCTGTTTTAAGATTTACGTAAAGCTGGGGGGCCCAAGAACAAAGCTGGGTGCGCAAAAAATCAAAAAAAAAACGAAAATGTGATGTTTTTGTACGATACAAAAGGGATTTTTGCCAACAAAAAACCTGTGCTGACACAAGATTGCTGGATTTTTAATTTTTAAAAAGGGAAGGTTGGGGTAAACAACACAGGTGGAATGGGTAAAAATGAAAATGAACACCTATCTGAAAGATACTTTAAAAAAAAAAAGGTTTTTTTTTTAAATTTTTTTTCAGCTAACAAAGAGACCCCGCATTACTAGAAATGATGTGTTCCCCAAAAACTTCAGGCTGCCCAATAAACCGGAAAAAATTTCAATAGCAAACTGTTAATAATATAGATATTTTCCCCCTTTCAAAATTTTAAAACAAAATCCCTGGGGAACTTTAAACCAGTGTTTTTTATAGATAGAGCTTGCTGTGTTTTGCCCCCTGGGCCCCCCCCCCCCCCCCCCGCTCCCACCGCCCTAATTTACAGCGGTAGATGGTTTCTTTAAAAATTTTCCCACTAACAAAATAAAATCCCTTTAAAACTCTAATCAAAATAAATTGGGAAAGGATCCCCAGCTAATAGTAGAGGTTTCTCTTTTGCAGAAAAGACTAATTTCGTGAGCTGTTTGGCCCCAGGCAGAGCCCCAGGGCCTAACCCTAAAGAGACGCTGGAAAAACCACGAGGGTGAAACAGGAAAAGCTGGTTTTTATGTAAAAATAGGGCGTGAATTTTTTTTCCCGCCAATCCCCAACCATACACATTCCCCCTCATGACGCGACACAAATCTCACCCTGCCTATTCGTAATCTGATTTTTCTGGCCGCCAAAATTAAAAGGAAAGGGGCCGAAAAAAAGGGGCGATCTTAATAATGATGCCCAGATTTTAACCTTAATTAACGCCCGATCTTTGGGAAAATTTCGATCACCATAAAAACCTTGCCGATTTCAACTTTGTCGATAAAAATCGCTCAACACTATTCTAGACTAATAAACAGAAGTTTGAAGACAAGGAGCTCATATGTTTTAAATTTTAAGGGGAGTTTTACCAGGAAGGGGACAGAGCAAAGGGAGCCTTAAATTTTAAATTTATGCAACCTAAGAAACTTTGAGATGAGAAAACCCCTTTTTAAAAATCCTGAGTAACATATAATGAGAGATTTCAGCTCTAGGGGAGGGGAAAATAGGTGTAACAAGTGGGGCCCCAATTGGGGGATAGCAGAAAAAAAAAAAATGTAAAGGAATCTCATACTTGGGGGGATTGAAAAAAATGCAAAAGTCTGAAATACATTACTGTTAATTACATCGTCCAGAGTACGTACACCGTATTCCAACCATATAGAGCCATCCTGAAGCTTCATCAACTCAGACAGTCTGGGTTCTTCCGCAGGGGCAAAGCGGCCCAAAAATCATTAAAGTTGAGTGATTTTCCTTGCCTGCTTCCAAGTACAGCATACTAACTTATGTAGGAAAAGGGGATGGGTTAAGGGGGAAGGGGGGGGGGGGGGGGGGTTTGGGGTTTCCCAAAAACACACTGGATTATTCACCTGTATAACATGCACTGGGTGAATACTATGAAAATATTTTTGTACTACGAAGCCACGCGGACGCAGTACATTGCCATTTCATGCACAATTTTAAAAACTTTTAAACCCCTCATACATTTGGGGGCATATGATAGGATATGCTATGAATTTGAGATAGGGTCCCACACCTATGAAACTCTCAGCTTAGAGTGGAATAGTGGCCATGCTTGCTATTCCTTTTAAAAAGGAATATGGGGAAAAACAAAACCCCCAAACTGTATTTCCCGGAAATCCCATTGAAAAAAATGGAGGGGGGGCAAGAGTTTTTGGGGCCCTTTTTTAAGAAAATGGGGGTGTCACAGGTGGAGTAACCTTTACTATCTCCAATTTAAAAACAATTTTATTAATTCCTCCATCAATTAAAGACATGAATTTAAGGGCCCCCCTTTTAATGCTGTAGGTGCAGACTCTTTTTCTTTAACAAAAACCCAAACAAATGTGAAGCAGTTATCAAGGAATTTTATACTACTGGTCTATCTACAGGATAGACCATTTTTTATCAAATCCCCTATTTCAACTTTTTAAAAACCCCCCTCCGTTTTGATAAAATTTAAAAATTGGGGGGCATATCAGCGAGAAATGCAGTCTCTTTAAAAGATACCAGGGAAAAACGCGGGATGCTTTGTAGGGTTTTAGCTTGTATTGGGAGCTCCTTAACCCGCTTCAAGTAAATGGGACTGCACTATGGAGACCCTGCACTATTTGCCCCTGGCCCCACCGGGTCCACCCGATCTACCCCGATCTATTTCAACGATCTGAAAAGAAATTTTGGGAAAATCCACAGCATTTTATAAAAAGTGTTTACATTCAAACCCCGCCATGCCACTTTGAAACTCTTATGGATTTGTACTACAGTTTTGTACCAACCTTTGTCACCTTTTTGGAGCATTGCTTGACTCTGGTGCGACACGCCCCTGCATCTTTGGGGACATTCCCAAAAAAATCCCCTGTCTGGACAAATTTAGCAAGTTTTGGCGTAAAAACGGTTTTTTTTCACCTATAAACAGGGCTTTTGACAATTTTTTTTGCCCCCACAGCACAGCAAAAAATAGCGCAGCCCCAATTTATCCTGTCATTCTTTAAAAAATGTATAAAAGAGCAAAGTCCCCCTTTCCCACCCAAACCCCAGGGGGAGATTGGCTGTCATGGGGCCTAAAATCAAATAAAAAAAACAAGTGGGGCTATTTTATACATGCCAACTTCCCCCCGTTTTTGGCGGGGGGGGCCCCCCCTATTTTGGGGGCCCCTCCCCCCCTCCCGGGGAGTTGGCATTCCCCCGCCGCCTGCAGGCGGGGGGGTCCTTTAAATTTTACGCGGCGCAAGAGTAGCGGGGTGCGCTATTCTTGCGCCGCGGGACGCTCCTACAGGCGGGTAAAAGGGGCCGCAGCGGCCGCTCACCCGCCCCGGTCTCACTGTGCGGGGGAGGAAGGCAGGAGGGATCGCTTCCTCCTCCCCCTGTATGTACGGGCCGGTGTGTGCGGCGCACATACAGGTCAGCGGCGCAGGGGAAGTGACGCGCGGCCCGCAGGGGAGTGACGCGCGGCTGCTCTCACTTCCCCCTGCGCCGCTGAGGAGATCGGTCGGGAGCGGCCGTGCTGCAGGAGCTGGTAAGGTAAGTGGATTTTATTATTTGATTTTATTAGCTTTAGGGGCTCTACCTGGCTAAACAGAGAGGGCAACTACCTGGCACAGAGGGGGCAACTACCTGGCAACAGAGGGGACATCTACCTGGCAACAAAGGGGCAACTACCCGGCAACAGAGGGGGCACTTTCCTGGCAACAGAGGGGACACTACCGGCAACAGAGGGGACACTACCTGGCAACAAGAGGGGGCACTACCTGGCAACAAAGGGGGCATACCTGGCTAACAGATGGGGGCACTACCTGGCAACAGAGGGGGCACTACCTGGCAACAGAGGGGACACTAAACCCGGCAACAGAGGGGCACTAAACCCGGCAACAAAGGGGGCACTACTGGCTAACAGATGGGGCAAATACCTGGCTAACAGAGGGGGCACTACCTGGCACAGAGGGGGGACTACCTGGCAAAAGATGGGGGCACTACCTGGCTAACAGATGGGGGCACTACCTGGCTAACAGATGGGGGCAAATACCTGGCTAACAGATGGACATCTACCTGGCAACAGAGGGGACATCTACCTGGCAAACAGAGGGGACAAACTACCCCGGCAAACAGATGGGCATACCTGGCAAACAGATGGGGGGACCTACCTGGGTAACATGGGGGAACCCACCTGGCTAACAATGGGGGGCACCTACCTGGCTAACAATGGGGGCACCTACCTGGCTAACAAAGGGGGGCTCTACCGGCTACAAAATTTGGGTCTCCTGGCTACAGAGGGGTCTCTTGGCTACAAGGGGGGTCTACCGGGCCCG